>JAQGBJ010002237.1:0-17514 GCA_034698345.1 Sphaeridia pumilis
TAAGCGATAGTCGTGTTTTTCTAGGGCTTTGGAAGCCTATCGTAATCTTGGTTAAAGTGTACAAGGAGTAAATGCGTTGAGTTTGTAGACGATTGTGCTTTGTTAGTGGCTAGAAATTATAGCGTGTTCTAGTAATCTAATGGTATCAAACACGCTAGTTGAATATTAATCGCTAAAAGTTTCCTCTAAGAAGCGTATGATGTGAAATTAGGTATTGGAAATATATAGGAGACGCGTTAGAAAAGTTGGAAATTGCTATTAGACGGTCAGCGCGGTTAGACGAAGAAGAGCGATAGTGGAGTAGGAGAAATATTCAAGAAAAACGAGAATCGTAAATATAGCGATAGTGACAAAAACTAGAAGATTAACGGAGGATTTTGAAGGCTTAGCCAAGTTTGTCTAGAGTTTAATTTTTTGCTAACAAGACACATTACCGAGAAACCGATAGCAAACAGGTGGATTCTGCTGCGTTGGGAACGATTGAAGAGAGTTCAAGGCGAAGCCGGCGTTTTCTTTTGATAAGGCTTCTTCTGACATGGGTTGAATGCATGGACGAGGAGCATTTTGCGTTTATGTCATTACAACCTCCACTAATAGGCGAAAACATTCCTCCAGTTTTGTTACATAAACAAAACTTTTCCAATATTGAAGAGGCTGGGGATTAAAGGCGGGATTGAGTTGTTTTGAGGTGATCAGACAGAGACTGACCGGTAGCAGGAATTGTACGGAGGTTTTGACGCACGAATAACAACAAAAGTTATGCAAGGAAGGCTAAAAGTAGAGTAAAAAACAAGTAAAAAATAGAGGGTTACATAAACGTTTATGCAAAAGGTCAAAAGGTTATTATGTAACAAATTCGCCAATGAACTATTGGTAAACATGTGAGAAATTGTTTCTACTTCCAAATACGTATAAAATGGTCCCACGAGCCCGAGGCGAAGCTGAGACCGTCAACAGAGGCGGTGACGCAGCTGACGCGGGAACTGTTGGTGTCTAAGGTCCCTGTAAGACAGTAGGAGTTTGAGCGGGAAATTCAAAAATTTGAGAGGAGTTACAATTTGGTGAGCTTATAGCAAGCAATGAAGTCTAACTTTGTGGTTACCAATGAGTTTCTCGCTTAGGATATCCCAGACGTCACAGTCTGAGATGTCATTTCCCGCCAAAAGGAGCTTGCCATTTTTTGAAATGGCGACGGAAGTGATGCAGCCGGCAGAATCGCGTGGGTTGAAGCTGCAGAGGCAGCTGCGAGTAGACCGAATGTCGAAGAGCTTGCAGGTGCAGTCGTCAGAGCCTGTGATGAAGGCGTCGCCTGTTGGGTAAAACTACAAAGGTTCAAAGGTTAAAAGAGTATTGGATTCTGAAGAGAGAAAGTGCAGATAGAGGGCGCCACTTACTGCAACTGCGTTGATGTCAGCTTCGTGGACTTTGAAGGTTTGGACGTGTCTGCGTTCTCGAAAGTCCCAGAGCTGGGTGAAAAAGGGCTCATAAGATCGTGGGTCAAAGGTCAATTTTTAATACCAGAAAGCAGGTGGAATTAGAACTACCTTGGCTTCAGCATCGCTTCCAACGGACACAAAGGTCCGGTTGGACGGCGAAATCTCAACGGCGTTCACTTCGCCGATGTGGCCCTTGAAGGTGGTTACTGGAGCAGATTCTTTTGTGTCCCAGAAAATGATGGTTGAATCGGTTGAGCTACTGAGCAAATGATGGTTGTTGACGAACCGGCAGCAACTGATGCAAGATTGGTGACCTGCGAATTGGTGGACGAGTTCGAAGTTGACTCCAGGGCCGTTGTTTCTGAAGTATATAAAAAAATAAAATTTCACGTATAAGGCACTTTTTTCAGCTTGTAGCCTTAGAATCTCCATACCTGTAAATTGAACATTTGCAGCTAAGGCCTCCAGTAGCTACAAACTTGCCTGACCTCGCGATAGCGCAGGTCAGTTCCCACATCGAGGGCGTATTCACTCGGTTAAGCTTTAGGCCCAAGGCGCCATCCCACACAATCATTTTGCCATCCTGCGCCACCGATGTGAAGAGGGAGGAGTCAGCGCCCCAGTGGATCGCGTACACCTTGGCCATGTGACCCTCAAGGATGTACTTTTGGCGAAGGCGGAAGCGGTGTGGGAGGAGTCCGCAGGAGAGGGAGGAGGCGTCGGAGGAGTCCCTGCCGTGGAAGTTGTTGGTTTTGGTGCACTAGATACGGCGGAGGAGTACATGGCTAAATTACTCCCGCCACTAATTAACAGGTAATTAACAACAACTAATTAGATTTAAAACTTACTCTTATCTTCTCCAATACACCTGTGGCTTCTTTTTGCAGTTGCGATACGTCCATTCCGTGAAGACAGGCTATTATATTCGCCTTTAATAACAACAAGGCTGAAATGTCTTTTGGATGACCGTTAATCGTCCACTAAAAATAGCGTGTGCGGTTGTCGTTTTCTATAGATTCTTGTGGCTCTTGTCGGTAGGTCTGCAATGGCGATACATGTGTGTGAGAGCAGTTCAAGTCTGTTAGATCGTGTCAATATTTCTTTTTGATAACTGGCGGCGCAGTTAGTTCAAAAGACGCATTTGCTATAACGTGTCTTGATCGAGATGATTGATAAAGACTCAACGTTGACGCTTCTGCTTCTGGACCACTGTTCACATGGAATCCAATCGAGCGACTGAAGCTGGCAGGACGAAGAAAATAAAGGATGACGTTTTTAGGTATTGTTTTGTAATTGTAACTCGAGATGCAGTTTAATGCAGGACGAATCAATTTTGGATTAACTGATTTCAGCTTTGTTTACCCACGTAACGTATTTATCTGTGTGGTTGCGAAAGAATCAAATTATAAGAGCTGTTTATGTAATAGTATTTGACATATTGCTTTAAGGTTGAGCAGTTAATCACGATTTTGGAGGTTTTGTCAACACCTGTAATTAGGCTATATCATGTCCAGGGTTAATTAAACCGGAAATTGTAGATATTAAAAATCCATGTGTCTTTGTAGAATAGTGCAGTTGAGACTATACGTTGTATAAAACGTGAATCTCGTGTTCGTCCACTTCAACCGCAGCGTAGCAAAAAGTTTGAATAAACAAGAAGCGTTTCCACATGCGATATGAGGCTTAAAGGTTGTAATTATCGTTATTGAAAAGGCGGCGAAACGTGATGGAAACATGTGATTTTGTTATGGTTATGACAACAAGTTCAAGGAACAGTTTAATTCTCGGGCATAAGTACAGTAAAGAAATTATCACAGATAACAATTTAAAAGCGTTGACGCCTAAAGAAAGACTTGAATTACAGCGAGGTATTTCGAGTGTCTCACCCACCTGACCTGACTCAACATTTGTCGGCCACCATATCACCGAACCTGTCAAGATGACGATGATATTTTGCCGTGCACTTTTCTGTTGCAATGTCAAGTCCTTGGCAAAACTCATCCAAAAATGGCCTGGCAGCCTCGGAACAGAGAACGAGAGCTACGTAGCGACACAATTGAGTGACCCCCAAGGCCGGTAAATCGACGACCAGTTGCTGAACTTTGGCCAAGGCGATGTAAGCAAGTTGCATGGATTTGTTGAGAGTAAACTTGTAGGCGCTTTCTAGTTTTTCGATGACATTGCATGCCACTTCCGGTGGTACTTTCTCCAGGGCTGTATTTGCCAAGACGGCGGGAACACTGAGGAATATCGATTCGAATACAGGAATAAAATTGTGAGATAGCAAGTAATTATTTCTAAAAAAGTTTTGCTTACGATGCAGAAGCCAGGTGAACAATGAGACAAAGCGTTGCGAAGGCCAAGAGGATGTTGGACTTCATTTTGAAGACTACTACTGGGTACTTTATGAATACAGCGGAGTTTTTGCAATTCGAAGATGCTACTGGTTTGAAGTAGACTTCGGTAATGCTGAGAAACGTTGGGCTTAAAGGGTTTTAACTGGAACTCTGGAAAATTTGCTTAGAGCAGGAGTATAGCAAAAATTGATAAAAGCGAATCTGAAGTTTTCAAGTGCTGATTACATGTAGATTGATTAAATCCATCAAAGTAATCGTGCAACATCCGGACTTTTGCTTGTCGGACTTGGATATGTCAGAAGGCAGTCGATGTTTGCAATGCAGTTTTGCGGCATTTTATGGTAGCAGAAATACACTAGATTTCAAGAAGTGACACGATTGCAAAGCTTTTATCAGTCATGGTCGAAAAACTGAACAAATTGACGTGTATAAGTTCGTGACAGTGATTCATTATTTGTATAAGATGATGAAATGAGTGAGAGATTTTGCCTTTGGTTACTGGAACAACAATCAAACATAGCATCAAATCACAAATTAATTATGAGGTTAATTGCAGGTGAAAAAGTGTAGTTGAATATTTTCAAGATATAACCGTTTCAATGAGATTCCTATATTCGAACATGTTAGCCATTATTCCAAGTAAACCAGGATTGAGAGATTAATCCGCTTTTTGCCGTTCATTGATACCATATAAGTACCTAGATGACCTGGATGGAGCAACGAGCTGTAAAACAAAGTCTGAGTAAGTTCTACGAAGCTGGTTTGGGTAAAAATATCTGTCATTTCAATCCAACCCTTGGCTCAGCTTCCAGATTATAAAAACCCATGCTTTTTACCCTAGGCAGTCACTGCAAGGTTGACTTTCTTTGAGTAAGTTGCAAAGTCTTTTTGGGAAAAGTTGGGATTTTTTGGCATCGAATCTTACTTGTAAAACACAAAGCATCCTGTCGTACATTGCAATGGCTGGGATCCGTACCCGTGCCCTTGTTTTTGTGACGATGATGCTTCTTGTTACACTAGCTGTGACTGAAAGGTAAAATTGTTGTGACTGATTTTTGTCGGTTAAATTCTACACGGAGCTTCATTTTAATTTTTGCTTGATTTTGATGGATTCCAGCCGACGACTGCCAGGGGAGAAGAAAAGCTGCTACGACGAATGGAACACTTGCACCGTTGGATGCGGCATGGGCAATGATCAGTGCATCTTCGAATGCTGCCTCAACATGGACAATGGTGGAGCTGGTGGCGGAAACGGCGGAGACGCTGGAAATGGCGGAGGCGATTATCCAGTGGACCGGGAAGGAAGGCAGGTGCCAGTGGCGGCCTTTCAGCAAGCGTATGAATCGGCCAAGAAGCTGTTGGGACGTTGAACGCCAGTTGGATAAAGAAAGCTGGTTTTAGGTCGCATCTACTTTGAAGTAAGGATCATGAGAATTTAGTTCAGGGTAAATATATACATGTTTTTACCGTAAAACTGCAACTTTTACTTTAGTGACTGATTTGCGAGTCTTTGTTATTTTTCTGTACTTGATTTGTTGTTGAATGAGTAAACCTGCATGTTCGATTGAAACAAAAAGACAACCAGGATTTTATTTGATTACACATTGCATACCTTTAGCATTGAAATTTCATAATATTTTTTTCAATTTGTAACGGAAATTCAGGTAAAATGACCTCTAGTCAAACCGTAGTGAGAGAATATGTATTCGTCTTGTGTACATTTTTTGTTGGAGCTGAAACTGATCAAATGTTATTTTTAGGGCATATATCAAATATCATTTCAGTTTCATTAATATCAAGCACCTGAAAATATACAAATCCAAAACTGACCTGCCTCAAAGGCATAAATAAATCTTCTTGATTTGCTTGAACAAAAATAACTCACCCTTTGATAAACCTTAAGATCGAAATATAGCTTGGACTTTAACCTGACAGACTTTGGCAACAGCATCAAGCTTTGAAGCTCGGAAATCATTCCATCTCCGGCTTTCCTTGAGTCAACTGTTAAAAAGACAGGTACTTCAAACATATTGACTTTAATTAAAAATTTCGAACATTGTAACTAGTGTTCGGACCACACCAAAGCCACAATGGCCGGAAGTCTTAAGCTTGCTCTGCTGACGGTGCTGGTTCTTGCTGCGATCGCTGTAATTGAAAGGTACAATTTTGTCAAGCTTTGGTTTTCGTTATAGAAAAAGGAGGAGAAAAGGAAATTTTTAACCGAGTTTTAATTGAATTTTGGTTTGACTTTGATTGAAATTCCAGCGGACGCTTACCAGGACAGAAAGACTGCTTCGACGAATGGAACCCTTGTACAGAAGAATGCGGCATGGAAAACGGTCAATGCGTCTACGAATGCTGCATGGCCATTGCTAATGGTGGAGTTGGTGGTGGCGAATACCCTGGAAACGGTGGAGGTGGGTTTCCCTTGGACCGAAAAGCTGGACAGGTGCCAGTGGAGTCTTCCAAGAAGCTGATGAGCCGTTGAAAAGCAGCTGCTGGCGGAAGCGGGTTCCAGGTCATAGGTCATCGAAATCGTACAAGTACTTCCAAGTGGCGACCTTGGAATCAATTCGTGCTACAAGGCGGTAGACTGTATAATATTTTGAATGTTTCATCTCACATAAAGTAATGAAGTACCGAATGCAATAATCTTAACTTCTTTATGTCTACTCATTCACAGTATTTCGGTTGATGTTAATTAAAAATTTGATACAATTTAAGTTTCATCTCAATCTAGTCCTGGTTAAATTATTTAGGAAAAAATGTTCAGAAAAAACTTTCGGTTGATTTTATCTCTTTTGAATCACCTTCAAATCACAAACTGGCTTAATATTATCTGCAATTATATACAAAGCAACTACAAACTAAAAGGTGAAGCGTTTTTGCTCTCTACTCATTCCATTCTGAGATAAAACAATCTGCCAAACCTGGAGTTTCCGCAACTTGAACAACGAAGCTTGAATCTTGAGAAAGTACATCCACATTCGGAACTTGCGCCCCCTCTTGGTGACCCTTCGAAGTTTTTCCAAATTCCCTGCCCACGCCTCCATAGTCGGTACGTACTCATATCCGTAATTTTCCAACTGCTCAAGCACAAAGAAGCCGTCGATTGCATGGCAAATTTCGGTAAAATACGGGTACTGAAGGTCCGGAAAAAGGTAGAGCCGTGTCCAAGGGTCCATTCCATTAACGCGTTCATGATTGACTCCAATCGTTTGAAGCAAGAACAAGCTGTCTTTTTTCATGAGTTTGGAGGCGTGTTTGAAAAACTCTCGGTACTCTGATTCATTCATGTAATGAAAGTTTGCAAGGGAAACAATGCGGTCAAACTTGCCGTAAATCCTGCTGAATTTGGTGTGGAGGATGCGGACGCGAAGTCCTTCGCAGGAAACCTTGGCAAACTCGGCCTGCATCCGGAAGTTTGTGCAGCCCGTCACGGACACGGAGTGGAATTGAGCCAAATATTTTGCGAGAGCCCCCCAGCCACAGCCAATGTCCAAAACTGTCATACCGGGCTCAAGCTGTAGTTTTTCGGCGATTTTGGCCATGTTGGCCAGTTGAGCTTGTTCGAGGTTTTGGGCGCGGTCCCAAATGCCGCACGAGAAGGTCATGATGGGGCCAAGGAATGTTGGGAAGTAGATGTCTGAAAACAAAATATGATATTTATTCAAGATAACTATGGAAGAAAAAACGTAGGCCAAAGGTCAATACTTACCACGTGTAGACCTAACGTCCCTGGTACCTCTGCTGCTGATGACGGTCAAATGATGCAAGTGGGCCACTAGGCAATCTTTACTGATGATCCTGTCGTAACCATGGATTTCAAAGTAGCCAAACTTGTTAAGGGTTTCAAAGAGCATGTCCATGTCGTCAGTCTCCCACCAGTCGCTCATAAAGGTCTCGCCAAGGCCTAAAATTGGGCGGAAGAACATGTGGATGTAGAATCGGTTGTCGAGGACTTGGATGTCCCACTGGCGCTCGCCGTTGATGAGGACGCCGTGCTGCTGGAACCGGTGGAGGACCACAGACTCTGGCACGTTTGGGCAAAAGTACTTGAAAAAGTACTCCCATAGAAGTTCCAGGAGGAGCAAGAAACGAAAATATGTCCATGAAAGCCAAGGAACTACCGTTAGTCTGAAGAACATTGTCACATGTTAGTAACTTAATTGGATTGCTATTCACTACGGTCAAATAGAGCGATTTCAAGAGAAAAAATATGTTGCGAAGCAAAGAAGAGCAAACTAACGGAGGATGAAATGTGATGTGGTTAATGCATGTGTTTCAATGTTTTTGTTTTTTCAAAAGTCTCTGTATAATTTCCCTTGATGATGTTTGTGAAACTGTTAAGATTAAAGACGAGTTCCTCAACGTGATAAACACCAACACCTTATGGCTTCAAACAGTATTATAAAACAATATGTGGTACGTCACGATAGTTCGCATCTCACAGTCAGTTTGTAATGTTTGGTTATTGCAGATAGAGCTGTACAGAATCATGGAGATTTTAAAATTGATTGGAGCTTTACGCGACCAAATATTTATTTGTAATTGAATTTTAAATTGCATCGGCTGTTGACATTACAAATCAACTTGTACGCATTAAAGAACGTTTATTTTCTGTAAATCTAGTATTAAAAGCAAGACCGAGATATCTGACTTGAGAGCAAGTTGTTTGAAACTAGTAACAAGCTTGAAGGAAAACTAGCATTGCTTTGAGCGTCTCTTCGGCAGTTGGGATGATCTGATCAGGCGGCAGAAGAAAGCCGTATTTTCCAGTATCACGAAGTTCCATGGTGAAGGAATAGGGGAAGCGGCCTGTGCCATAAACCCAGTCTTGGTCAGTTCCATCAGTGTAATCTGTAATCGATTAGGCGTCGTCGAGATCAGAGGTCAGTTAGAGCTTTGGGTCTATTCTAAATTTAAATGCCAGAACTTACAGATATCCTTGGAAGAAGCGCCGGTGGAGTAAACACTCTGATGGACGCTGTAGACGGCGGCTGCTGCGGCGTCAGCCAAGGCTTTCTGTTGACAAACAAGATTCAAAATTTAATTTTAATGTTAATTGATAAATGGCGCCAATGGTCAAATAAAAACAAGCTGGAAACTAAATAGATGGCGCCACTGGTCAAACTTACAAATTTATCTTCATCAGGAGTTGGATTCTTTGTCCAGCCCCAAGGGTACATGATTTTCTGTAAAAAATGTCAAGGGTCAAATATGCAAGGTTTTTAGATGTCAAAGGTCAAGGACAGGTTTTATCGTACCTGCATGTAACTATGGAAGTTGGCATACAAACACTTGTCACTGCCAGCCAAGTACTCATCGACAAAGTCCCTGATGGCCCTGGTCTCAGGTTCGGAGAAGGCCTTGGACCCGCGGTAATTGTTGAGCAGGAGAGGAAGGCAAGGGTCGGTGCTGCTAGCGTTGGCTCCTTCAGCGTTGCCCCAATGAAAATCAAAGTTGCGGTTGAGGTCAACACCAGGGCAGCTGACAGTTCGGTCGTTTTCTAAAGGATACATAGACCGACTCTTGCGCCAAAGACGGTTGAAAATTGATTGGTGGCTGAAGTGGTAGCCGTCGGGATTGACGAAGAGGATGACCCAAAGGTCAACTTTTTCAAGAACTGAAGAGTAAGCGGGGTTATTGATGAGCTCGTTAATGGCGTAGGTGGTGGTTGCAGGAGCGATCCATTCGCAGGCGTGGATTCCTACAGGTCGAAGGTTTTGAAATTCAAAAATATGAAAAATTTTGGCTGCATTTTGATACTCACCTGAGGTGAAAAACACTGTCTTTTTGGTAGTTTTAGGGGCTGTTAAGTCGGAGCTCAGGTGGAGGAAGCGCATTGGGCGGCCTTCGAAACTGTGACCTTTGGTTACAATCTCGACCTTGGTTGGGTTAGCTGCTTGGAGGTCATCCAGCCACTTGTTGATCTGAGGTTATTCAAGGATAAGTAAAAATTTTCTTCAAATTTTTAAATTTTTCTGAACTTTTTCTGACCGTTTCATAATTGTGGTAGGTGGTCCAGGTCATTCCACTGTTGACCTTTGTTTCTGAGATTCGTTCAAATTCCTGCTGTTGGATGACACTAAGGGTTGAGATTGAGGTCAAATCTCATGTGGCGCCAAATTTAAATTCGCAGAAAAATTACTTACACTTCCACGTCATCCAATGAGATTTGGTACTTGATATTGGCTTCGCCGAGAATAGCGGCGAAGGCTTCCGCCTCCGTCCACCCGACCATGACGTCAGTGTAGCCATTGAGTATTGGCTCCGTCCAGAAATCCACTGTTCTAAATGGGCTAGTAAGAATTCTGTCTACTTGACCTTCGGAAGTGAAGGCAATTCTTAAAAGTTGGTGTCTGTCGTCGTCATTGCTGTTGAACGTTGAAAGAATTAAAATTTTGATTAATCAAAAGAAGGTAAGTTCAACTTACTTTGAATTTGAACTGGGCGCTGAGGCCACTAGTTGCACTAGCAGTGCCGTAGCAAGAATAATAAATTTTATTGTCATTTTGACGCTAGCTAAACGGATGAAGATTGACTTCTGATTCGAATTGAAAAAGTTCAATGGATTTATACCGATGATTGAGGAAAAGCGGATTCCTAATCATTAATTTCTGCCGTCTGCTGAATATCAAACCGACAGTGTCTAATTAGTTTTTTATTGAGCTGTTTGCAGGTTATAGGAGAGATGGCAACGGTGATGATTGATTGATATTGATTGACCAAGTCTCAAGAGTGATTCTGTGCCAATATTGTCGACTTTTCCGCCTTCTCATAGGCGTACGAACGACAATTGATAAGAAGGACTCAGGCTCGACAATTTATCATTTATTGTATTCCGAGTGCAAAAGTTATGACTATGACAAAGAGAGCGTTGCCTGGAAAATGTGACCTTGGTATTGTTGCGTTTGCAAAATTTTAAAAAGGATGGTAGATGGTACCATTTACCATAGCCGTAATTAGACGGCGGATTCCTATACAATTGCATGCATGCGCATGTTTTGCTGCTCTCATATGCCAGTCTTGAGACTTGGCAGGGGTCCCTAAGAATAGTTAGGGACTCCATTTCAATTATTACAATATTATTATTATTAATTAACACAATTAACATTTAACAATTAACAATAATAATTAACAATTATTAATTAACACAATATTTCGAATATTTTCGCTCGATTGGCCCAAAACCCATAACAGGTCGAATAATCGAAGGATTGGATATTCTTGTATAATTTCAAAAATTCGCCGTGTGAGAGCCAAAAGTATTGTTGTTTGTTTACTACCTCCGGCAAACACGACGAATGAATTGGAATACGCCAGGTGACGTTCGTTCGTTGTACGCAAAGTAAACAAAAGCTAAAAGCAGCTGTTGTCTGCCATTTTTGCCATATAAGCTGCGAACAGAAAAGTGGCGGGAATGTATGTACCGATGGACAGGGCCAAAAATTCTGAACAACCTGCAGATGTTTATTTCTGGCTGAAAATTTTCAAGAAATATTGTTTTTCAAGGCAAGCGGCCGAATGTTCAAGAAATATTGTTTTTCAAGGCAAGCGGCCTTTTTAATTTTAAAAACCTTGATATTTTGTCCGGCAAAATTCGAATTAATTGCATATAATTCAACATCTTGGGGCTGCATATGTGCATATAAAAAGTCCTAAATTCTGTGGATAGTTGTATATAATTCGTTATTGCAACCACATTAATGAAATTTTTGAAGTTTATATTTACTAGTGAGCCGATAATTGTAAGGTGGACAAAGTAACTCCGAATCACTAGCAAAATATTTATTTCATTGTTGTAGGTGTATTGAACTAAATAGTAACATAATACAAATTCAGAAGTTCTGTTAAATAAGAGAATTGAAAATCTGACACTCGACCGTAAACGAAACGTGCATTTAAGTTCCACATTTAAAATACAAGTTTTTTCATCTCCGCTTTGCAACTTTTGAAGTACTTTAGATCCACCCTCGTAGACCTTGAAAGCATTCTTCTCTCCGGTCCTGTGAAATTTCTAGGGTATCCCATTGAATTTCAAATTAAGCGCCTCAACAACCAACTTTTCAGCCTTCTGTCCCGGTGGTGGACAATTGTTCATAAGGATGAGCTCCGTTAGATTCCGAGCAGCTTCAACTTTGGCAATCAGGCTACTGTGACACTCTTTGATATGTCGCTCAAATTCTGCTTGTGATTCTTGCAAAGATTTTACATAGCTCTCTAAAAGGGAAAACAAAGTTGAAAAAGACTTCACAAAAGAGAATAATTCCCCAAAATCTTCCAAAAAACGAACCAGCTTCACTGCTGACGGACCTATTCCTTTTTTACTTGTAATCTTCCAAACATGTTACCCCAACTTGCACGTATCTTCTGCTCGAGAAAGATAGCAACAGCAAACATGGCAAGGTAGGCAGCGCCTGAACCTGTAACCAATCGATAATTTCCATTAAGACGTGTTTGTACTTATAAACTCACTATAAAACTTGAATACTTACTTTTAGTGTGCTGCAAGAGCGGTTTTTCGAGACACTCGGCTTCCCAGCTAGTCTCCTTCGGACGTTGCTCGATTGCTGCTTTCACTTTTCCGAAGCATCGCTGATTAGCTTGACTCATCTTCGACCATGATATTCTTGCTGTGCATTGTAATTTCATTCGTCATTTATGCTTTTCAGACCGCGTTTCTCAAATGCAGCTCTTGGAGGCGAATTTAACTGACTTGCTCATCAACGCAAGATTTCTAGAGAAAAATACAGTCTGAAGTGATGGATGAACTCCAAGTATCCAGATAATTACAACAAGATTGGGTTTGCGGCTTTGTCGGACCCTGTCACACAAGTTTCAGTGGAGCGTCTGTTCTCTCAACTCAAATTTATCATGAACGGCCTATTAGGCAGACTGAGTGTTCAAGCCATCTACCATGTCCTTTTGGTCCGAATCAACAAAAAATGGGAATGATGAAAATTAACCATTTTACGTTACGTACTCAAAAACGTAAAACAACACGTAACAATTTTACCGAATTAATTCAAATAAATTCAATTCATGTTCAATTCAAACGACTCCTGAACAATTCAATTCATATTCGTTTTTTCAAAGTTGAGGCAATCAAAAATTTTATTTATTGAATTTTCATCGCGGTTTTTGACATTTACCTTAAAGATTTCAGTCGTTTCATTCAAATTTGAAAATCAAATGCATGTCTCCTCTTTATCGTCAGTCCAAAATTAGTACGTGACTTCATCAGCTGCATCCGGTTGCATATTCGCAAACATGTTTCTTGAAAGTTTCAAACCTTGAGCAAAGTTTGCATTTACCGAAAACGCAGACTTGCTCTCAAGCAAGCTATTACAGCTTTCAAAACATCTTCAATTCGTTCAGTTAATCCGCAAGCTTTTTGTAACTGATTCATGTTTTCATGGAAAACGTGTGCAATTTTTCAGAAATTCTGTGATGCATGGCCATTGACGCTGCTTTGGGTGCAAGTGAGAAACAACAATGTTGGGTTAGCCCCCCCCCCAGTCTTACTTTTTAAGTTTGTACTGTGGAGTTTTGAGGAATCAATTTTGATTGCATTTGGATCTCGTATCATTGATTTAAAGACCGGTTAATCTAAGTCCAGTGGATCTGAAGTCGTTAATCTGGAGTGGAGTTAATCTAACGTCGTTAATCTTAAGTTTCTCATCTTGGATGAACAGAGTTTACCGAAACAGCAGTTTGGACAGTCAAATTCGTCGTCTGTAAATATACGTTCATGCTTTTGTGGATTAATTAATGGCGCAATAATGCAAGACTTGTCAAAGCGGAAACGTTTGAAAACGGAACGTAGGTTCGTCGATCTGCGAAAATCTCCAACTCTTTTGTTTTACACACATGCAGCTTTGTATTCGTATAGCAAGTAGCTTTCGCAAATACACAAGATTCGCTAAACATGGATATTTGGACATATGGCAGCCATCAGGACTATTTCTTCTGCTGAGCTTGTTAGTTCTGTTGAAAGCGGTCAACTCCGTATTTGCAGGAAACGAAACAATATAAGTGATCTGCTTGATACACTTCGGAAAGTTAAAAACGGTAAAACAAATGTCGACTGTTAACTGATTGCAGCTCTGAAGCAAAAATACCGCAGTTCACGGAAGTGATCCACAAGTCCATGGACAGAAATGTCTCTAAACCAAATGCAAGCCAAAATCCTGCGGACCAAGATATTGAGCCAGCGCCAGTAACAAAGACATTGACATTAGTAAATATGAGCCCGGATCTTGCCATGGGTCACTTGAAACTAGCGGCGGCTCCCATTGTTGCGATTCATGGACAGAAGCCATGGACAGGCTTCTAGGCCTTGTTTTTCTGGACACAGAGTTGAAAACGTTTCTCACCTTGCTTTACACAACGATTGCAGAAAATGGACCAGTAGACCAAATCTTATTCCCAGCCGACCAATTCTGCAAAAGCTTACAGGAAAAGGGTCAATTTCCCGGTTTTCTCATCTTTGTGTCGAGCCCTCTCAGCCCTTTGGGAACGAAGAGAAGCTACAATCCCTTTTTATCCAAAACTGTGGGAAACCTACCTGGAAGAAATGAAGCTGAATCGAAAGTACTTTTTTCGAACCAGAATTGTAGAGATTTCCCTTCGTGTTTTTTTTCTAACGCATTTGGGCAAGTAATGGTCTAAACGGCTTTGGAGATTTTTATGGATTTTGTTTACTCGAAATAAAATTAATCTATGAAAAAACTACACTTTTGAAGTCATTTCGAAACAATGATAAACTGAAGTTGTTTAATTTACTCATTGAGCGATTCCAAAACACCTTAAAAATAGCCCTCAATGTTGCATTTCAAAATATATATTTGTTCCAGGCTTTTCATTTGACATCCTTCCTACGAAGAATAGAACAATTTTTTGATGGGGTTACAGAATAACTAAAGTGCTTCAAAAACCGCAAGGTGGAAAGGTCACAAATCATTAAAGTATATGTGCAGTTTGCGAAATCAAACGCATACACGCTCAATAAGCCACGAAGAAAGTCGTCATGAATCGCCAGTGGAGTAGGTCGGTATTTCTTGACGTTGCTGAATCTGACGTGGAAGTGTGATTTTATTTTCCAACTGCATCCGTCTTGGTTGGTAGTCGATTTACAGAAGCGTTTGAATTCACATCACAGTTACTGGCTTGAAGCAACTTACGAATCAAATACATTGAAAGTGTCATGGCAAAATTTCTTTGCTTGATGTTGCCACTTTTTCTGGTGGCCGCACTAGTTGACCCCAGCAGCGCCAACGGAGGGTAAAATGATAATTTTTTCACAAATTGCATTTAGGTTGGTTGAAGCCTGTTGAATTCAGCTCTTTGATTTTGTGTAGAGACGACCCCAGCGCCCCCTGCCAAGGTCTAAAAGGACTCTTGGTAGATATCTGGTTCCCACTTCTGAAACCCTGCGGGGTGTAAGTAATGTTTTTCTTGAGTTTAACCATACTAAGGTCACACACAGGTTAAAGCGCAGTGTTTCTTGCAGGAGAGAGCTGCATTTCACTTGCAGCGGCAAAGGCGCTGCTGGAATTTCGATTGTTCCTTCCGAAGAGTGAGTTTTTGACCCTTTTTTGAACACATGAAAAAATGTTAATGAATTTCAAAACGGACTATTTAACTTATAGACTCAAGCAATATACTTCTCCGGAGGACTTGAAAACGGCATTCTGTGGGACTGTCACAAGGTTGTCTGGACTTTTCATGAATTCTGAGTAAGTACATTATTTCAGCGTTACGACAAGATTTTGGCTTGACTGTTCTGAAAGTATTTGTTTCGCTTAGGCCAAAGGATGTTAGCTGTTCTGTTTCTAAAAATGGAGTGATCAGCTTGGGAGCTGTTCCAGGAAAAGCGTAAGTTATAGTTGTTGTTCAAAGCGATTTTTGATCCAACAAGAAATATTAACGCTGAAAATAACGTTTGCAGCGTTAACGGAGAAGGACCAAAAACACCTTGCGATTTATATAAGGAGATCCAAGGCGCTTGGGAAAAATGCTTGAACGCCCTCGGATTGTAAGTCGGCTGAATTTACAATGCGTTCGTGAATTTTTTAGGCTTAAAACCAATAATTATCGGTTTGACCTGTGACCCTTAGCACCAAATTCAAACCGACCTGTCAGCATGGTGGCAACAAGGTTATAATGGAAATCGATTTTGACAAAAGGTGAATAGTTCATTCAAGATAGTTATATACGGCTTGAGGATAGAAAATTATGAAATCAAACGCTTGAAATTTTGAAGTCGTGGATTGAAGCCTGCGGAACTGAAGGAACTTTGGAGGAAAGTGTTCGACGACCTCTGCAAGCTGATACTGTCTGGGTAACTTTACAACAGAAGAAATTTTGCAATTTATATATTTCTAAAGAAAGTTGAAATTTTAGATTTTTTTCGCTCTTTTCATAGGAAAACGATCGAAGTTAAAGTCGCTGAGAGGCCAGACGCGGTTTACGTTATCGCCGATACCGTTGGTACCACCGACGGTTGATTGCGTCGCAAGCTTGCATTTTTCAAACTTTATTTATAGACAATTTTTGTCTCTGAATTAATCCAAAGCATCCAGAAAATCAATAAAAATGTTGCCAAAGTTTCCACTGCATTTCAAAAGATGTGCTGATTCCTTGCATGAACAAAAATGAACGGCTTCTATAAAATGCTTTATTAAATTCTTGTGAATTTTATAAAATTAAGTGTACAAAAGTTATTTATGAGATCATAAGAAAAATGAAGAAACGAGGCAAAAGGCGGGAAAAATTTAATCGCTACCGGAAGCAACGTGAGTGACAAAGGTCAACATGGCCTCGAAGGTCTCCGTAACAGTGTCTTTGCATTGGCTAGCAGGCAAGAGGAATCCGTATTTTCCTGTATCACGAAGTTCCATTGTGTAAGCGTATGGGAAGAAGCCATTTCCGTAGGCCCAGTCTTGGTCGGTTCCGTCGGTGTAATCTAGAACATTTTTTAAATAAAATTTAACATGTAACTTAAAAAATGCTGAGCACTTAATAAAGTGCCATGGGACTCACAAAGCGTTTGGGAAGAAGATCCAGTGGTGTAACCAGTTCCGTAAACGGCGGTGATAGCAGACGCTGCGCGGTCAGCTAGCGCTTTCTGCAAAATCAGGTCAATTGCTGTAATCGGAACGAATAGGTCAAAGGTCACGTTATTATAAAATCTTACCATTTGAGAATGATGTTCGCAGTCGACGTTAGTATGGCCCCAAGGGAACAGGATGTACTGTAACCCAACAACATGTTTAGGTCATTAGGTCAAAGGTCACCAAAGCTAAAATAGTGAAACGACAACTTACCTGTCCATAACTGTGGATGGTGACGTACAGCGCGCGATTTTTCAAAAAGTCTTTGATAAACTTGGCCACGTATACTGCTTCCGGTTCAGAGAACGGAGCAGGACCTCTGTACGAGTCTGAGCACTTGCTATTGCTGCTTCCCATTCCATTATCGGCTTGACCCCATTTAAAGTCAAAGTTGCGGTTGATGTCAACTCCGATGCAACCCGAAGGCGATTGTTGATCGGAGCGGGACTTGCGCCACAAACGGTAAGTGGACGAGTTGAAGGACTGCTGGTAGCCGTCAGGGTTGAGGACAGGCATAATGTAAATGTCAACATATGGGAGGACGTTCGAGTAGGCGGAGGCGTTGCGGACGAATTGGTCAATGGTGTAAGTGGCGGAGGCGGG
>JAQGBJ010002238.1:0-17513 GCA_034698345.1 Sphaeridia pumilis
GGTAAAATCTCGTATAACTTATATTGCACCTTTGAACTCAAATTGATGAGTATACTTAATCGTCTTAACATCCTGATTAAGATTATTCAACAAACTTAATAAACAATACGTACGGCCAATAGCATTGGATATAAATTGCGCATAGAAAAGTTATACATCTCCTTAAAGGTACTTCTTAAGTAACTTGAATTAACATTAGTTAAGTTAACTTGGTACTTAACTTAGTACTTAACTTAAAGTATACAATTCAACTAGGGTATAATACAGCGACTTGATCACTCCAGAGCCTTGGCTCAACGACCTCATGCTCTTACTCCTTAGCATAGAGACACTGATAAAATTAGCATGCGTAATTTGAATATGTACGTTTGATATTTACATTGTTTAGTAAAAGTCTCTCCAGTTAGTGACATGATAATACACAAGGTCACCGACCCTTGAGTAAGGGATCAATGGCCTCAAGGAACCAATTACCTATTGTTTCGAAGAGTGAGTGCCCCCACATGCTTTTGTCAACACCGAGCGAGTGATTGCTATACACCTCTTAGTTTGCATTTTTTACATGATGATATCTAATTTACATACGCCAGCAATTACAAACATTAAATGTCTTATAGGTTAAGACCCTTAGATATGCGATATAATCTAATTTGAATTAAGCTAAGCTACTCAACGGACACTTGCAGTATTAAAGCTTTTTGTAAAATTGTAATTAGCATCTCTCATCATCATATTCGGCTCTCCTTAGTAGGTAAAGCGTTGAGTATTCGCTGATTATTCAGGGACGACAAGGACGACGCATGAGGATGAGGGCCGTTTGAGACGCCGTTGTTCAGGTGGTATGGCATGGCTTCCTGTGGAGATAAAAAGCATGTGACATTCAAATTAAACCAATGGATTTTGGCGCCAAATTTAAATTTCATCTGCATAGAGGAAATTGAGTGTATAGGTATGCTTATAGTATTGCTATAGGAAAGCAAAGTAATAGTGAAAGAGTGAAAGCTCTTGCTCTGCACAGCGTTAGGCAATAATCAATCGGTACATGCTTTTGACATGACTTTCGCTAACTTGTTGTATCCAAACCACGTCTTTTGTATTTCAACATATGTAGGGGGGGGTTATGTCAGCTGCCTAATTTCGTGCGAGTCACCGCATGAACCACAAAAGCTGTCTGATTCTGGCAGGTTCCTGTCAACGCGTGTTTTATGTCCTTCGGCGGACGTAATAACAACATGAGCTTGAATCAATATCGACTTGCATGACTTAATCCAAGTTAATTCTACACAACGGGTGGTGACTTCCGTCGTCCGAACTTCGCTCACTCAAAGTCAGTTAGCTTGTGAGGCAGTCGAGCGAGAAAAGTACACATAATGGAACATGAGGAGCAAAACCAATGGCCACGAAACATCGCGAGAAGTGACATTAATCCAAAGTCACAAATTCATATAGCGCCATCAAAGGATATCCATCATGAGGCTGAGTGAGCTATATCCGTCGTAAACCGGAAGTTGCATCGGAAGTTAGAGCTGGGAGCTCCCGCCCTCGCCTTTGGTAAACATGGCGTGTGAGCAACGCGAGCAGCGCGAGCGGGGGTCAGGAGACGCTTTGGCAACGTCAAATACAGAATTCAGTGACATGTTTATTTTTTGGCTCGTAACTTATCTCGGCTGTTAGTGTGTGCAAAATTTGAAAATGTAATTTATTTATTTACACAGGTGGTGACCCTGATTGACAGGTCAATCAAAAATTAAATTTTGAGCACAATTTTCAAGGTTTTAAGAATCAAATAAAACGTTTTGAATCCTCAGTCAGTAAATCCAATATTTCTGTGCTTGCTTTGTCGAAACCTATGTTGGGCATATAATGCTGAAGTTTAGTGCCGTTTTAAAGCATTCTGGCAAAATGCATCTACCTGAGGAGTTCTCGTTGAAACCGTTATGCGAATAAGGTTAGCAATGACACGACTTGTTGTTAGCTAGCCTCTGGCTTCTAATTTTGAAAAGTGCTATTTACGCAACCTGCGGCTAAATAAGTGGGCTCTCTCAAGTGATGTAATTTACCAAGAAAAGGAGGAGAAACATCAAGAAGGTAACAAGAATCAAGGTAATTCAAATATGGCGCGCAAAACCCTCTCACCAGAAGGCATTTTGCTTGGCAACCCGGATTTCTTGTAAAGTAGCTTCTGTTGTGTGGCAGCTTCATTTCGTTGCGGTCTTGGCCTCAGTGGCACTTAACGCTAACTGTTACGAGCCTTTGAGGCTCTTTAATAAGCTTGCTGAAAAATAGCTGCTGCTAATAAGAGCAAAGAAAAAGCAAGGAAGCAAAGCAGGTAACGAAATGAGAACAAATTATTATAAGAGACGCTTTCTTACCTCTGTGGGATCAGTCAAGGCGATAACTTCGCCATTGTTCTTAACTTCGACGTCCTTCTTTCGACGACGCGCCGGCGGTGTTTTATGTATTCTAATAAATCCCCGGATTCCGCTTGACCTTCCTGTTATAATAAAAAAAGAGAAACATTTATGAGAATGAACGTCAGAGTCAGAACAGTTCAAACGGGTCTAGCTAAATGAGTAAACAAAAAGAATAGAAATGATGGCTCATTTTTCATTGTCTTGAATTTTTTAAAGAAGATTTAACTAATTTTTGAAAATTTTACCGCAAAAATAACCTATGAGAAAACGATCGACTTACCGTTTTTTGCAGGGATGACATCCGGATTCCCAATCTCTTCCCCAGCAGCCCCGCCATTTTGGTCAAGTTTTGTAATGGCTGGAGCCATGGGCTCAAAGGTCTCATCGTCTTCATCGCCGTGCTGGTATTCTTGTGGCGACGGTTTTGGCTTCCGACTTCTCGACTTTCTCCAAATGGCTATTACCGAGACTAATAAGATGAGCGAAAGGACCGCGGCGCAAGCGACAAATACCGCGAAAACTGGGTTGACCCCTGGCTGGGGTGGCAACTCTGGAAAGAAACCGCCAACTATTTGGCCATTGAACAATTAGTGAAGGTCATAGGTCAATTCAGATACACAAGAGGCCGTGAACCGATTCTTGGGGTCAAAGGTGAAGAACTTGGTAGACAAGGGTGATTTGATCAACTGACGGTGGGAAGACCAAGGGTCACTGACTTTAAAAGGGTCATTTGTTAAGGTCAAAGTTCAAGGGTCAGTGCCAGTGACTTTGAAAGGGACCAGTGTTCAAGGTCAAAGTTCATGTTACAGGTCATTTGGAAGAGGTCACACTCACCAATTGGCTTAGGAACCTGGCGCGAAATCCCATCCAGCACAAAGGGCTCCGACCGTCCCTTACTATTGAAAGCGTACACGAAAACCCGGAAGTCAACTCCAGGCTCTAGATTCTCGAGCGTAAAGGTCGGCGTCCTTGACGCCGAATTCAACACAATCTTTTTGGCATTAATATTGATGACTTCCACAAGGAACTGCTGAGGGAGGCCTCCATCGAACCCTTCGATGCACGAAATCATGATGGCGTCTTGGGTCTCATTGAGTATGGAGCAGTTCTTGGGAGCATGCGGCTTTCCCGCCGACACGATTTGAAAGTAGCAGGGCCCATGGGCCCCTTTGCCAATGTCGTTGACCCCCCAACAAGCAAGGGTCCCATACTCAGCCTCTGTGTACACTGTGTGGTTGAGCAAACTAACGACCCCCGCCGATGTGAAGTGGGCCGCTTTGACCGACCTGACTTCGGAGACTGAGCTGTTGAAGGTCCATGCGAAGCGCACGTCTGGCGGATCCGCGTCCATTTGACATCGAACCATGACTGTTTCAAGTCGGGCGGCACCGATTAGTTCCTGGTGGTTCGATTTGCAGGTTGGCACGACTGTAAAAACAAAAGACATGTGTTTTTTAACTCGACTTTCACCTCATTTTATAGCTCCGTTCCGGACAATTTCCCGGTACGAGGAGCAGCTGAACCTCCTTGGCTCGTAACTAACGGCGCTCCTTCTACTGATCACATTCTTCCACTGGGACCACAAACGGCATCCGAAACGTGTAGAATCGGGCCCGTTTAATCCCTCCCATACATCACCCAGCTAAGGACATAACTCATGTCGGATGAGTCTTCTTTCCTAGTTTCTCTTCCACTAAAAAACTAAAACTTGCAGGACGAATATCCACGAAAGAAGACTACAACAAGTACATACAAAAGCCTTCACTTTCTCCTTGTTCTTTTGCCCTTTAAGTACATGGAAAACTTGGCCTTTTGCTGTAGGTCAAATCCCAGCTGATCTACTTGGTAACGAATGAAGACGTAATTGCTTTCTCCCTCTCGCAGAAAAAATCGCGTCCGTTTAAATCGTTCAATTTTCCCAGGCGAATTTGCTCCGTAAAATGGCCGATTCGAACCCATTCGCTCACGATTACCGATCAACATTACGACAATGTTCGTGGATTACACTTTTCAAACGGTAAATGATTTACGTCGATTCCCTCATCTCGAACCGGCTTATCGGCGCCCCATCGATGTCCGCTCATCGAAGTGATCGAAGACTTCGATGCCGATGGTTTCGACAAACGTGATTAAACGGGCCGCGCTACTTTCATACTCAATTACAAACTATCAAATTTCCTTGATGTACACCTAGTACGTGTGGTCGTTCATTGGCTCAAAATGACCATTTTAAAAAAAAACTTGGCGCCAAAAACTTACGCTCAAATCCATCGAGGATTTGGTCGGATTCCGCAACAAACTTTGGAATGCCAATAAAAAATCCAGCTCCGTGTAAATTGGAACAATATTTGAAGGAAAAGGTCCCAAGAAATTCAATCGTTTGTGTTTGAGAAAGTCAACTTTGTTCATGGACCCGTGTGTCTTGTGGTGGCGGCGAAAGTGGCGGGAAATAAAGAATTGCTTTCTCTATGTACAATTCCAACAGGAATCTAGGAGAAACATTCGACATTTTTTCTAAAGGTTTGAAATCTTGCACCCCTTCTCGTTTTCGTTTCTAGTGTAATAGGGAAGGCGAAAAAAACTTTGCTTTCTAAAACAAGTTTCACACACAAGAGTGTCAATAGAACGTCAGGACGTCAGAGCGGATACTATAGTTTTCTTTGAACATTGTTTTCACCAACAAATACTTGACGTTCAAGCATCCGAGAGCTCTTCCAGCTCGCTTTTCTACAAACACACAACAAGAGAGAAAAGAACAAAGGTATACAAAAAGTAGCATATACGTTTGTGAGCTGACACACAAAAACACGGAAACCTCGTGAATTTGATGTGTGTTGGGACATGTATTTTTTCTGCCCACGTCTTTGAAATTGGTCCATGAAATTGGACGATGGATTGAACTTGATGTGTTCCGACTGCTGCTGGAAATATCGGACTTTTGGGTTGCTCTCGTTATTCTTTCGGTTGTTGTTACAGGAAAGGCAATTCGGGTTTACATTTTACATTTTACGCACTTGAGCTATATAAAGAACGGAACGGATGGACTTGAAGGAAGATTTGACTCCGACGAATTACTGAACAATGGACTTGTGTACATAAACAAGGGACGTGGCAAAAATGACAATGGCGGGAAATTTGAAAGTTGGTTGGTCAGCTGGAATAACCAAGAAGCAAGAAAATTTGCTCGATGCAAAATAATCGAAAACTGCACTCAGGTTTAGGCAAAATAATAATTTTCTAACGAATTGAAACGGTATTACCAACTTATTGCTTTGCTTGGAAAACTCCTCATCTCCACAAAACGGCACTAAGAAACAACATATTTTCCAGAAAACTTCAAACCACCCCGGCACATAAATTAATCAATCGTCAAAAATTAATTACACTTTTGCAAAAACAAACAGAAAACTTGTTGATTTTATCGCATCGTTCCCACCTTTCACCAATTATACCACGTGCACATTCCGCACTTTTGAAAATGAGTCCAAGTTCAACATGTAAACAAACATAGAATTTTGTACAGCGGCAGCGCTGCGCGCTGCCGCTCCATTCCACACAACCCAGCAAGTAAAAAACAGAGAGCGCAGCAACTCCTCATAGAATAGATTCCTTATACTCAAGTTAGCCCAAGTCCGATCAAGTTAGCTCAAGTCGCCATTTAAACTCGCCGCACGAACAAGAGCAATAAATCACCGCTCCTTTTGCGTGTGTTTGTTCTTGTTTCTTTTGCGAACAGTCGTATACTTTAGCCGGCCCGTTTGGTTTCTCCGGGCTCGTACAATAACATCTAAATATAACAAAGTTTCACCTGTGAAAAAGCTAATGCGGCTCGAGTATGGCTCTGGCCCGCGGTGGGCTGTCGCGGCCGCGGCATTAAGGTGACTTTTATTAATTGCAGTTGCGGCAATTATTCCTTTTGTGTGTTTTGTGTGGCGCCGGAAATGTAGTAGAAGCGCCGTAGAAACATGCCTTTTTCAAAGAGGTAGCAACAAAATTCAGAGAAAAGTTGTTACTATGTTGAGCCGCGGCTGCAGAGAGAGGTTCAAGAAGTGCATGGGCGAGGATACCAGAACAAACGAAGAACAAAAAGTACCTGTGACCTGCCGCCGCCATATAAATTATATATTTCAGGACTTACATTTAATTCTCAGGTTCACAACGTTGCTCTGCGACTGTCCCATCGAGTTGACGGCATTGCAGGTGTAATTTCCAGCGTTGTGGCGCTTTATCTCCTGGATAACAAGTCGCGTTGTGCTCATGAATATCTTCTGGTTGTGGTGGTTTTGACGAATTTCTTTGCCCTATGACACAAGGAAAAATTTGTTTCAGTTCTGTTTCACAATTTGCAAGTATTACCACATCTAAATCTGCAGATGTTTCGTACCGAACATATTATTAGTTCAAACGGCATCCAGTACTCGCATCAATACCAAAATTGCGTAACTTTGAATTTTAACCTTTAACCTCCTATTTTTTATTTCCTTAATCTTACTTAATCTCTTTTGAGCATTTTTTCCCGCCAAAAACAACAGAGTTTTAGGTCTCAATATTCCACAAGAATTTTGATACTTCTTTTCCTACTCCAGCCTCCATGTATTTGAAGCTACTCTTCTTTAAACATGCACTTTACTTGTATTTAAGTATTTTCTTGTTATTAAAACTGCAGCTGCAATGTAACTTTCATTCTTTGAAAACCGCCAAAAACTATGCATTTCCCCGCTCTTCTACATACATTCTGAAAAGCTTCTTTGATCCTCGTCTAAAAACGTTCATATAAATCCAAAACCCTGATATGTACCTCTTCATATGTTCCCTTTCTCATACAAACAACACGAAAAAGTTATCAAGTAAAAAAACTAGATTTGATTTATATCCATACAAAAGTCAAATCCCAGCTACATACTCTTCAGATATACTTCTTGTGTTTCTCTGTAGCAAATTCAATGGCTTTTGCTCCTATTTTCTTTCTTCTTCTCTCTTCTTTTCCCCCACTCTTTTAACCAGTCTAACCTCAAAGTTATCACGCACCTTATGTGTCTCTGAAGACTAATTTTTTTGCACGTACATGGCCCCACAAATGTACACCCTAAAAGCTTTGGAGAAAGCAAAAGTGAAAGCGATACGCCTCCAATATTCTCTCAAACATGTACGAAACAAGATGAGCTCGCTTTCCCCTTAAACCCAGCGTTGAAAAGTTCTGAAAAAAATGTACTCACCTCATGAAACCACATAAGTCTTGTATACTGAGGATTCGCTTTGACTGCGCATTCAAAGTAGACGTCGTCACCTTCTTTGATGTCATCAGCGTTGAGGTTAGCGCCAAGTTGAAGTGACACCTTCGGTGGGTCTGTGGGAGTAAAAAAACAAGACGTCAGTACCGCAGGTCATTAGAGCGCCGCGCGCGAAGCGCGCGCGCGCTTCTTCTTTTTTTTCTTTTTTTGTTGACGAGCTATTAATTTCCTGTAACCTATGGTGAAAGCAGGAGGAGAAAGCTGACATTCGATTTTCGCAATGATTATTTATCACAGCGTCGTTGTTGGCGCTGGTGCTGCGAACGCTAGCACTTTTATCGGTATTTACACAGGACTTGCTTTATGACGTTCTCTCGCTCTCGCTGTCACGTAGACAAATAGCGAATGGTGGATTCACATTCTTCACCATCATCCAGAGCCTTTGATTTTTCATGGGATTTGCCCTTGATATTAGTAGTGTGTTTCTCCTGTGTGAGACTACGCGGAGGCGTTATAGCACCATTTTATAGGTTCTGCCAGGGCAATAAGCCTAAATGAAGGCCTATGGCTAATGTATTGATTGGAGATTTGGAGGAACGACAAGGCCTGATGAGTATTAGGCGTCACACAGTAACTACTTCTGGCTCTGAAGCGCTGTTGGAATAAGGCCGTGATTTTCCTACGAGATATATACACGATTCTTAATCGCATGGCTGGGAATTATCCAAACATCAATTTGGGCCAAGTAGAGATTTGCCTCCGAGGGAAGGCAGAGTGAGATGGAACAGAAGCTCTTGTGCGTAATATCAGTGTTTGTATTCCATCTACAACTTTCAGGTCCTTGGAGAAAGCAGAGGAATTAACAGAGTCATAAATAAGCTCGCTGAATGGATCAGAAGAGTTTTTGGCGTATTTGGCGTGTTCGGCGAATTCAACATTCCCTGCATATGCTGCAGTCCTCCAATCAACCTAATTTGACCAAAGTCAACAATTGTATAAGAAGAATAAAGAACAATGTGTGTTTTTGATGAAGAAACGTGTAAGCAAATACTGGGGCAAATACACAAGGAAGGCGAGAAATGCCAGGTGTTTTTGCGTGTCTTGTAATCTGCCAAATGGCTTTTGTTTCTTTCATACTAAAGAAAAAGGAAAATTTCATTTTTCTCACAGTCAAACAGCGAACTTACAAATGTGCCGCGCTATTACATAAAAACCAAAAACGGCACCAAGAACTTACAATAAACATTGAGCCGGTAGCGATCTTCCTGGACACTGCTCGGGATATAGGAATTGACACTTCGGCACGTGATGTGCGTCCCATCGTCTTCGATCTTGGGTTTGATGTAAATAGCACTTTTTGTAGTGTTCTGGTCTTCAGAGTGGTCCTGTGGAACAAAAAGCATATTTAAACTTGATTTAAATTTCCCGCCAAAAAAAACAAAATTCGCGCCATAGCATATATATAATCCCTCATCCCAACTTCCCAACCGACCACGAAATTCACTCAACTGTATTAATGCAACTGCAACGCATGGCCCCCTGGCAGCGCAGCGTGTCTAATGCAGCGCAGCTCATTACCGCGCGGCGACCGCTCGTAAATCCCCTGCAGGTGTCATATAATTTATTCAGAGGCGGCAACTAAACCCAACACGTGTTTGATTACTTGAAACGCTTCTGTCGGAAACGGGGAACAAGCTGGAGAAATTTAATCTTTACCGCTGCTGCCAGCAAAACAGAAAACAATAATAAAATTAACCTAGCGCTCAAAACCAACGAGGAAAGCAGCAGCAAACAACAAAACACCAAGTTCACAGGTTGCTTTGGTTGTTGTTGCATTCTTGACAGGAAACATGGCCGAATCGCATGTTGCCTTCCTTACTGATGTGAGTTGCTGTCATGAACAAAGGCGGCTACGTTACAAATGGAATTGACACAAAAATTACACAGAAATTACTAATGAGCCTCTGAGCGGCGGGAGAAAACACGTAAATGGCGGGAACTAAGTTGGCAGGAGTTGAGCGGCGTGCCACCACGTAATTACACTGCTCCTTTGGACGCCTCTCTCATTAATAAATCACATACATGCAAATGAAATAATGACACCAATAAATCAAGAGTAACTACCAACGAAATCAGGCTGGATTTGCAGTAGAGCGCGCGCTTATTATGAAACGGGCTCGATGCTCGATCAAGCATTTAACATGAGGGAAACATTAGCGATTATGCAACTTTGGTTGGATAAACTGAGAAAGCGTAAAGCGCAGGAGAATTTAGGTGGTTTAGTAGTAGAGTTGCATTGAAATAACATTTTATTTTACTGTCGGAAGTTGAAGAGAAAGCAGCACACAAACGTAAGCGCGCTTTCACCGGGCTTAATCACCCGGTGATAATCTCGGATCGGTTGGTGAAACGGGCGGAAATGCAGTTGGAAGACGCTTAAGCGAGGGAAAGCACTTAATTCGCTACAAGCGATCAGAAGCGATCTGATGTTAAGCGGACGAAAAACTAGCTTCTGATAAAAACGGCACTAAACTACAGCAATTTTACTACATCGCTTTTGATGACACCGCGCGCGCTCAAAATCCCACTCACCACTTTTGGTGCACCTTCAGCGCCTTCCATAGGTCTTGAAAACTTCCACCACGTGATTTCAGGGGCAGGTCGACTTCCGGTTGACACACACTCAATTTCGTAGCGCTTGTCGGCTGTGAGATGCGCGTCTTTGGTTGTTATGACGGTCGTGAGGGGTCGAACTGAAAAGAGATTTTTCATTAATACTAGTTCAGAGCCCTGACCTCCTGAAGCGCGGGAGCGCGCGCGCAGCGCGCGCGCTCCGCTATTTTCAATGGCCCTGAGCCATTGAAAGATTTCAATTTTTTCAAGCTGCATAAGGATTAATCCCTGAGACCTTCCTATCGCTTTTCAACACTAAACCTGGAGCAGTTCATTAAAAGCGTCTTATCTCGTCCATGTGTCTGTCGTCGCTGGAAAGCAGAGCTGAGAAGAACTCTCTGCTATTGGAATCGAGAGGACCAAAAGTAAGTGGAGCGAACCCGATGTTGACCTATCAGCTTTGCAACTTCACCACCATACACTTAACCTAACGCTGGCTGCTGCTGCCTTCCACACAAAAAGCCAACTTCTCTGTTTGTTAGATAACCACCGCGAAATCCATAGCTTTCACCAGATACAAAAGATACAAAAGCGGTTAATGGTTTCTCTTGCAACTCTACACAATCCTCGTACAATCTTCCGTGTCTGTCGTCATCGTCGTCGTCGTCGAAAAGCTCGAATTCTCCTACACTTTTGGGTCGCCAAACAACCAACCAACCCACGCCGGATAATTTGGCTCCAGTTCAATCTGTAAGACACACAGAGACCTCGGTTTCTGCCACTACTACTACTACTCCAATCCTCATTGTTGGAGTCTGTAATTAGATTGTGGAGATTAAAGGGATAGATTGTTCGTCCATGCCCTCATAAATTCTTATTAAGTGCTTGTTGCACTCCATTCGTTACGGCGTTTCCCAGGCTCTGTCCTCCAATTCGCCTTCGCCAACTTCATGTAGTACTTCCACCAACCGACTTCCCCCATTTGTTCTTCAAGGAATTGCCTCACTGACTTTGTCTTCGACCTTCATTAAATCACCTTGGCCTGCCTCTCCCACATCTGCCCCCTTGAAATCCGCACACTCTTCAACGCAGATGGCGCCGAGGAGCGGCGCGCGCTAGCGCGCGCCGCTCCTCCAGCGGCATCTCTCGCGGTACTTACGGTAAAGCCCAACGCGCGCATCAGCGACCAGAGGAGGAGCGTGCTTGGTGTTGACCGCCTGACATGTGAATTTGGCATTCAAATGTTCCCGCCGGAGCGCGGGAAACACGAGCTTGTTGGTCATGACGCCATCTATGCGCATCTGGTCGTCTCTGTCGACAATCACGTTGTCGAGCCACCACGTCAGTCTGGGCGGTGGTCGCCCTGAAACACATAAACAGCCATTAAAACCCCGTCCATTAATTAACACATGTTTTAATCAACAAAGTTTCCCATACTTAATTTTAGCGACATAACAAAACAAACTGTAACCTCAAAAACATCAAAAGAATCACCCAACCACAATCGGGTCAGCTTCCCTCCATAATCACTGTGTTTAGTCGCTAAGCGGGCAATTCATCAACCGGCTGAAATACCCGGGTAACATGCACACTTTTCCGGGTTACATGTTTCCCAAATCCCTCTGTCAAGCTTAGCGACCTTGTGTATGGTTCTTTTTAAGTATCAACTTCGCCTGTATGCACACTGGAAAAAGTTGAGCCTTTTTTATATGTATCAAGGAGCCAAAGGCTCCTTGATTAATTGCCTTGAATGAAAGGTCTGGACTTTGGTGACTTACCCGGCGTAGCCGGGTAAGTCCGGGTAATTAGTCAGGATAAAAAAACGGGAAAACAATAGACTCACAATTCCAAATAAGAAGTCGATTGAATTCCTTATAATTAAATACTCGCGGGTATTTACAGAGGCTCCTGTCTCCACAATTTTTTTAATTACCACGACGACAAGTTTTTTTTCTTATAGAACTAAAAAATAATTCTCTGGAGCTTTATTAATTACACGCATAATAAAGTAAGAAAACTATACTGCGCACTTAAAAATGAAAAACGACCTCCTGCTATTCAAAATTCATTATTTCCTTGTTGTGAAATTTGGGTCAAAACTCTCAAATAATAAAGCCATGCCTTGTATACAAAGCCGGGTTTTGTACACAAAGTTGTAAAACGCAACTTTAATAGGCACATATTCTTATCTAGAATTGTATACAGCCGACTAAGGGTATAAAACAAGCGTTTTTCATAATAAGCTTCTTATAATCGTATACTTTCGCACAGTTTTGTATGAAACACATGCACACAACTTTTCACGAGCCTAACAAACAATGCAGCTAAACTGAAAAGTTTTTTTGCAAAAGTTTTCCAAGCATTTTCCAGCTTTACCGTGAGCCAAGAAACGCGACTGCATATATGAGCTCAATGAGCAAGAGAAGGTATATAATTGGCAGGAGCCGTTAAAACACATCGTTAAACTAAAGCACGAACTCTTAATTTTTTATGATTAAATTTAAAAAAACAGGAAAAAAAACAATTTCAAAACATTGTACAAGCTGAAAGTGTACGTTGTATATACTTACCTCCAACCACTTCGCAGGTTAGCACGAGGTCCGAGCCCTCCGGAATAGGCCCAATTACATCTCGGACTTCCACGCCAGTACTGTCATATATCACAGGTTTCTCTGGAGGCACTGAAAAAAAACAAAATACATGTTACACTCATGAGTTTTACAGTTGAAAAATTCAAGAGCTTTTTCATGGTCCAAAATGGAGGAGTACATACTCCATACACATGACACAGGTTACCAAACCCACTTTACAAACCCAACAGACAAGTGGTCGCAATTTCGACAGGAAGTCCCTTCATGTCCTTTGGGAAGGGGCTAGAATGACATTTTTTTGCAGTTTTTTAATTTCTAGGGGGCACAAACCGCTTCAAAAAGTTTTTTGAGGCGAAAAGTTAAGTTGCAAAATTATGCTGGATTTCAGTGCCGTTTGAGTTTTTTACAGAAAACTGGCCGTTAAACCAAGATATGATTTTCTTATTGAACTTCATAAACCAAGAACTTTTTAAAAACAATTGCCATTCGAATTGCCTAACGTTGGTCTATAGAGCCCGGGATCCTGAACGCTCAAAATATTTCCAGCGTTACTCCTCAACAAGCTGGTGAGACCATATGGAAGAAACGTTGAAATCAGCGGCAAAAGCCCTCAACCCACCAAAGACAAGAAGCAAAAAGCATTTGTTTTCCTTGGAAAAGGTTTCCGGATAATACCCGCATTGTCCCTCGATGAAGGTGAGCCAAAGCATGCGGCTTTTGTGTACCGGCTAAAGTAGTCCCCTCTTTACTGATTCAATTCCCACCTCAAACACAATCGATTCCTGAAAACACTACTGCTGAGCTGAATGAGAACAAGTATTTCGTTTCTTTTTCTTGTTCATTTCCAGCTTTCCTAGCCTTCTTCCCCGTTAGTTTCGAAAACAAACGAAACAATATGTATGTAGCAGGTTGTTTCTCTCTATCCAAAAAGGTTCGCCAAAGGTTAACTCACATCCGACACGCCTACTTGTTCACTTGTTCAGCAAAAAAAAACTCTTCTTCTTTTTCTTCTCCACAAAAATCGAATTGGAACACAGCAATAGAACTAATGCAAAAAATGCATGGAGCTTCAACATCCCCCTTCCCTGAAACGGGTCAGCCTAACCAAACTGACCCGAAACCCATATCGTGACCTACGCCATTAGAAACTGGGTCACTGGGTTCTTGAAGAATGCAAGCCGGAACCTAAAACACCCACCACCACCAGAACCTAACCTAAATATAAACCAAACAAGCAAAGGTTCAGCCACGAGCGCTAATATCCGGCCATTTGAATTCATCTACTCCTTCGCTCACCAGAGGTCCCTCAGCGCCCAATACTTTAGCAACTGCCCAGCCAGCAGCGCTCTAAGTGAAAGTGTCAGAAGAAGCCTGCTGTGTGCAGCAGCAAGCAATCGCTGTTCGCTTCCACTGGTCAAACTGGTTTACGACCTGCGGGAGCTGGTCGCTTCAGAACCTTGTGTTTTTATTACCGGCTCGTGGTTTGTAGTCTTTGCAAAGTTGACTTTTCACTACTGTACACCACCGTTTACTTTCACCTGCTTCAGCTCCTGTTCTTGCTGTCTTTCCAACTTGTGAGTGTGAGTAATTCATTCCAATGCCGAGCGCCACAAGAGGAAAAGGCGATAAAACACACGGAAATGTATTATTCACGTTGCATTTACAGCATAAAGTTTCAGGTTATTTCAACTTGGCCGTTTCGGTCCTTGTCATTCGTGTTCGCGGGACTTTCTCCCCAGAAAAAATGCATCCATCGAGTAGTAGTCTCGGTAATGATACTGTTAACAGCGTCAAGGGACATGCCACCAGCTTCTTGCTTCAATGTTGTCAGACTGTCGACAGACAGGACGCGCCTGACGACAAATATTACATGGTTTGAAGAGCAACATCCTGTTTCCAACATCCATCCTATTTTTTCACATTCTCCAACTCCAAAAAGAACACACATAGGAAGAGACCTCTTCGACTTGATGACAGTTTGATGGCCCAATGGTAAGAAACGGGAATCGTGTTGACATTGAGCTGGGGCACGAAACCGTGAGCGAAGGTCCGGAATTCGCTCTTCGTTCAGCTGGTATTAGGTAGCGGACAAAAATTCTCAGAAGGAGCAAATCACCAAATGTCGCCATAGGACCGACACAAGATTAGAAACATGACGTGTTCTGTCGTCGGGTTGGGTCAAACCCGGCGTGTCAACTTCGGGCTGGAAATTTGGCCAAAAAGAAAGAAGCACAAGACAAGAGACTTTTTTTGCTGTCTTGTATCCCCTGAAATTAGACGAAATAGCCTCGACATGAAGCATTTACAGTCCATAAAAATGCAGCAACAACAAAGTAATTTAATACCGGCGTAAAAGCGGGTACTCTGGGAAATGAGCGAGGAAAGTATCCAAGCCTTTGGAAAGATGTTCCTTCTTCCCAGATGTTTTTTGGTTGCAACCGCAAAAGTGAAAGCCAAAGAGAAAGCAATACAAGAAGGTGGTAGAAGACATGAACAGCAGTGGAGAAAATGCATAAAAACAGAGACGCAACTTGCGTAACTCATTTCACCTTTGTTATTACTACGGGACGACCTCAAAGACCAAGAAGATTCGAACCAGAATTGCATTGTCTCAAAGGAGTTTCTCTTTGAAGTTCACGAGGTGAAAGTAAACAACAGGAGCTGAAGGGGGTGTGGGGGGGGTGTTTACACAGTATGTTAAGAAAATCTGCGAGGGGAATAAACTTCATGGGTCAAAACGGGCTCAGACCCGGTTTCGGGTCACATATTGTAAAAAAATTATTATGTCATAGTTAAGTGCCGTTTGAAAAAAAGTTTTGAATTACCGACTGTAACTTGAGATTTCCAAATCCGCTTGTGTGCCACCGAAAATGAAATGCCAAAAACCTCATGAAAATATTATATCTACTCACCGATAACGGTCAAGTTGACCTTGATATTCCTCGTGGGCGAATTTTTGAAATCCACCCGGCACCTATACAGTCCTTCGTCCTCGATCGCCAAATCGCTGATGAAGAGCTTGGCTTTAGGTTCCATTATTGTCTGGAAGTACAAGCGTTCGCGGTACTCCGCAGCTGACCAGCGCTTCGCTTCCGCTGGAAGTCTGTCTCGGACATCGTACCTGAAAAACCAAAATGGGCAGTTGATCATCATCATGTCCTCTTGCAAAAAACATGGGTTTTTTGGCATATACTCAAGTGGAATATATTATACATTTAGGTCGCGAGTAGACGTCGTCTCAAGCGAATTGTCCAAAATTTGTTTGAAAACGCTACCATATAATTCAAGCGCTCTTTATCGTCATCATCTATCCGATTATTCCTCCTGGATGAGCAAAGAAGAAGAGCAGAGCAAAAGGCTTTTGAGTTTTGAGTCGTACAAGTCTCGCACAAGTTGCGGACAAAAGGAGAAAAGCGAGAGAGAGCGACGAATATCTCGACACAGTTTTCCACGACGACCAATATTATATATATATAGCAACATTAGTATGTGAGAGACATAAATCCCGGTGAGATAACATCGTGTGTTCCTCCCTCTATAATAATATCCAGCGTCCAATCTTGCCAAGCGGAAGATATGTGCAAAAGGGTTCAAAACTCGCTTGGCAGCCTCAGTCGGACTCCAAACCGAGGATTTCGTCTCAAAATCCAAAGGGGTCATTCGGAGAAGAGCAGAGGAATGTGATCAAGTCTTGTATATTTTGCACAAGTGAAAGTTGAGTCAGTGAGCCACTACTGGAGTAGCGGCGGCGGCAGTGCTCAGTCAACTTGAGGACCAGCGGGACTTATGATGGCCCGTGTAGTTACTTTTTGAAAGGCGCGCCAGCCAGCTATTTCCACGAGACAAGAAGAAAGCATGGATTTAGCCTACTTTCGAATATAGCTAAACTTTTGTCTCTACGGAGTCAACTACTCTGGAGACATAAGAAGAAGAAACGAGTCTCAAATTACTGTATGTGAAGGACGAGAAATGAGCAAGACGAGGAGAGAATTATAGGCAGAAGAGGGGTTACGAAATTGTAAAAAGTGCTACGACCAAGAGCTAGTGTTTTAGTTGTGAAATTAGTTATTATCGGGCAGTTTCCGGTTGGTTAAGTTGCGAATTAATAATTTAAAGAGAAAAGGGGTTGTGCCATAGTCATGAGGTGTGTGTGCTCAAGTGTGGGCAGTACAGGAGGTCAGGGTGTTGAGGAAGAGAGGCAAAGGAGCGCGCGACGCGCGCGCGCGCTCGGTTTGAATTTGAACGGGAAATTTAAAGTGAACTAGGGGGCATGAAAATGCAAGATTTGAGCTAAAGCACGAAATTTAAAAAATGGCTTGAGTAACCTAGGGAAGTATATAGTAAAGTAGAGTGCAAAAATCAGCATTAAAATTATGTTAGACTTTGATGCCGTTTTTCGGAACCTACTGCTGTTGTCAAAAAACAGAAGTTTCGCTTTGCAAATGCAGCAAGTTTGTAGCTGAATATAAAAAGAACTGCCTGCGAATAAAGATTCAAGTATGGGGAATTTTTATTGCAAAATCAATATTTAACCCTTGTCCTCAGGTATTCAAGGCACACAACATTTTTCTTTGTTCTTTTTCTCTTCTTATCTGACAGCTCCTGTGAGCTCCTCGTTGGTTTCCTATTTGCCTTGTTTCAAACCTTGCTCAAACCACACACAC
>JAQGBJ010002239.1:0-17498 GCA_034698345.1 Sphaeridia pumilis
ATAGGTACGCCGGTTTCGTCAACGCTCATCTTTTCGCCGTGGATGAACCCAGGGTACTGACAGTTTTGTTATTGTAGAGTAATGTGGATTATGGGCGTGTCTGTAGTTGGCCGCAAAGTCTTGTAATCCGGGTTGTCAATTCTTGATTAGTTAGCGTTTGTATAGCAAGCAGGTTTTGTGTTGGGTCTCATAAATTTTATTGTCGTGGTTTATTTGCTGAAAAGGTAACCTTACTTTCATGAAAAGTAAAAAATTGACCCTCAAGTGTGTGATTGACCTAGTATTAATTAATTTTTCTTTCCAGGTTTTTAAGATGGACTGGCTTGAGTTTGCTAACTGGTTGTTTATTGTTGCCACAGGGCTACTGTGGTTTTACTGGACAGAATCTGTTGCCGCGTGTTTGTGCTATACGTTGATGGTTAGTCTATTTGTATCGCCATAAGGCTTGCAAAATGAGGATTGCCATTTAATTGACTTGTTTTTGTAGATCGCAGTGGGGAGGAACTTCTTCTTGATCCTGGTCCATTTGATGGTGATCCATTTGTGTAACATTTTCCCAGCTTTGGTAAGTAGATATGTTTGTAGCGTTATTAAGTGGTAATGCGATTATGAAACCAAAAGGAGGGTTGCATTACATTATTTTATGTTCACAGGCTCCTCTGGACAGATACTTGAGGCTTCAAGTGGAGCGCAACATAACTGCAAGGAGAGCAGCTACTCAACAGGGCAGAAACGACGCTGGGGAGGTTGTTGTGGGAAGATCTCAAAGAGGAGAAAGATTGGAGCCTTCTGGAGTTGCAGTTATAAAGCGTCGTCCTTTTCGAGTATTAAGTAGGATGGTGAGGTCATAAAGAGCTTATTCAAAATGATTTTTGCATCAGTCGTGATAATTGGGTCGTTTTTGAGTTTTAGGCTCAGGCGGGAGAACAAAATGCCACAGGGACATCTCCGAGCGGAATTATGGACGGACTAGTCGCAGGCCCCGAACAGGTAAAGTGAAAGATTGGTGTAGTATGGAATTGTTGCTGACGTTTTATTTGGCGTAACACTTTGTAATGATTGTAATTGCAGGGTAATGTCGTAATCGTCAATGAAGGTGTGGAACCACCGCAACTTCATCAAAATGTCAACAATCATGAGCAGGACCAAGATGCTGACCAAGTCCAGGCTAACCGACATATCGAGAGGCAAGAATTGGCGGTACCATTGGCAGAAGCTTAAATGGAACCTAATATCCAACAAGAAGAGCAAGAGGCAGGGTTGCCTGAGAATATTGAAGACAGGGCTATCCAAGTCCAGGCTGACCGACATATCGAGAGGCAAGAATTGGAGGTACCATTGGCAGAAGCTGAAATGGAACCTAATATCCAACAAGAAGAGCAAGAAGCAGGGTTGCCTGAACATATTGATGACAGGGTTTTGCGAGCTGCCCATATTCCACCAGAAGAAGCTCGACGAATGCTCGCAGATGTAGATCCAACTTCGGTGAGGATGACTTCATCTTGATAGAATTATAAGTGTGCAGGAGTTGACATGCAATTATACTTACAGGTTTTCAACGAGCGTGTCCAGCGTTTCTGGAAAACTAATCATTCCGTCATTAACATGATATGGTTTGAAAGAATTGTAGCACCGGTTAGCAAGGATCAGGCGTTTCTCGTCCGGGATTCGGCTTCCTTCCTTGAAGCTATGGTGAGTAGACGTGATAATGAGAATTTTTAATGTCGACGTATGCTCGTAATATGATTCAAAATATTTTTCCTTCTCTACAGCAAGACGATAATGCATTGGTTCATGAAATGGGAAGGATAGCCGTGATTCGGGTGAATCAAGAAGACGATTTGAGGGAGATGTTAAATACGCTCATAAATCGCCAAGGGGCGGTCTTCTTCAATATTGCCACGGATATGACCAAACTTGGGAGTGAGTACAATAATCAGAAATCTCATCCATTAAAGAAGCTTTGTTGATGGCACGTTTTACTGTAGGTCCTGTGAGGCTATTGGGATTCCTGGTGGATAACGCGTTTTATTGCTGTAGTCTTGACCGGATGATATTGTTCGCAACATCATGTCGTCATCTGGTCCGCCGAATCCTATGTCCAATAGTCGTTCTGGACGGTGACACTATTGATACAGTGTACCGGTTCCTGGGATGGGAGATTCCAAACGCTATTGTTTTGAGGGATTGGGTCGACAGCAACCCACAGTTGGGTCTGCACATCCCAGGAAATGGACGTTTCTTTGGACGAAATTCATCGGTTTTGGCTGTCATAGTGGCGACCAAAACTCCGGGCTTTACTTGGCACGAGACTATGATAACTTGGCAGGGATTCATGGATACGGGATTCATGAAGATTTTTTTGCGGCAGGTGAGAACTTTTAAGAGTAACAGGTTTGAGTACTTGATGCTCAATTGCTTAAATTGTGTTACAGGTCCCCGGCGGTCAGCTGCAAAATCTTTGGGAATTCAGTTTCCTTCGAAACAGCCGCGGTCTTCAGCCGCTGCCTTATCGACCTCTCGACGAGCTGAGTATGGAAGATGCACGCGGACATGTCCGATTCGACGAAAGAAAGCTCGAATGGATCAGAACTTACCGGCTCCAACAAGCAGCTTTGCTCGGGTGTCCAGAAGTAGATGTCCTTACAGACGACTTTGTCTTCCAATATGCAACAGGGGAAGAAATGACACCACAAGACTTTTGGGGCGGTTCACTTCGCATTACGTCAGACAGGGATATAGCAGAAGCTTGCAAGTATATCAATAATAGACCCAAAGGTCTCTGCAGCACTTGCGGCAGTGGGAAACATCAGAGACGTTTTTGCACCGCCAGAAATATGCTTGACGTAATATGCTTCAGGTTCGATGGTAAGTAACGACACTGAAATTGCGTCAAATTCCAATTTGGTGGTTTACACTCATGCATCTGGTCGTTTCTCTAGCACAAGCAATGTTGGAGGCATCAGGACGAAAACAGGGAAAGCAAGGCGACGAACTTGCAGATTACGTACAAAGACGGATGTTTCCAGTTGAGATAATCAATCAAAGATACTTAGGTAAAACTTGGGACTTTTGTTACATGCAAACGGGAAATTTATGATTTTGTAACGTCCAATTTGTTCTTAGATTGTGGGCTCATCAAGGCAGGTACTCGGTACCACTTTACTGTCTACACCAGGGCAGGATTGGCTAAGGGTCCAACGGAGGCAGAAGTTCTTCATTGGCTACTTCGGATCGCACCGTTGAAAGGAATTCGATTCTTTCATTCAGGGCAGGTCAGGGAAGAAAATGCTGGGGACGTGGGTGAAAATGTAGAAGCCAAGATGGGCGGGACTTTTGTCACATGCTGCGTTGTCCACGATGACAGACTCCTGGATAGATACAGGACTCGTGGAGGTGGATTTATCGTCCTCTCGCGTCGCAACATCGAAGCAGGGGCCGAATAGTGTATCAGTTCGCATACCACAACTTACTTACCTTAAGTTTACTCAAGTTAACTCACCTTAAGTTTACTCAAGTTAACTCACCTTAAGTTTACCTCGGTTCCAAATGTCACTCAGGCTTGCGACGCTGTGTACCATGGCAGCGTTCTTAGATTTGGCCTTACTTTTTCCACATTTAATTAAACTATGAAGCATTTATTTCCCCAGCTTGGAGTACGTCTGGACTTAGTTTGCTTTAGTAATACCATGAGGAGGTTTCAGGTTCCGGTCCATGACTGCACATGACTTTATTGCTAGCCCATGCCAGTACCCTCGTTTGTAGTAGGAGAACCCAGGGTACGCCTACCGTTCGCCAGCATTCCTGTCTTACTAGTTAACTCGATCTGCGTCTGCTTCTCTTCCAACACCACCAAGGTCATACAGTTTATGATAAGTTTTTAGGGAGCACAACTAACGGTTTTTAATAACATTTACCATTTATTTCACAACAAAGAGGTAATCTCAGGGAATTTTTGAATGGACCAATGCATGCTTTCAACTGTCGGGTGGCCAGCAATACAGCATACCCTTATAATCTTTGACCAAGTTATCATACGTCAAATATGGGCTTCCAGCATCCCCTCGAATGTCTTTCAGGGTACTTCCAGGTTTTCCAATGCCTCCGGTCTCAGCAGTGGCGAAAACAAGGTCTGCTTTGTATGGCGACTTTAAAGCATCCAATTTCTTTTCAATGATGGCAGCAGTGTCCTTGTAGCCTGTAATCATAAACAATTTACTTGCATCGCGGTGGACATGCTCATTTGAAATAGGTTAGAGTCAGGGCAAATTACTTAAGAACACTGTCGTCATGGAGACCTTCTTATGCAGGGCTAGCCGTTCGTCCATATCTGGGACTTTGGACAACCGGTGATCAACAAATTGGAGGCGTACTGAGCAGGTTCTTGGGAGCTTCTTTTGATCCCGTTTGTAGGGCTGAAATTTCTGCCGGACGAATTCCTCCACTCCATCCATGCCAGCGCTCCTCCCAACAGTCGTCGTCGGCCGGCTATGACCTACAGGTTTGCGAAATTCGAGGTCAAGGTAACAAGTGGCATTTCAGTTTTTTGTGCATGGTATAATGCAGACTTACTAGCTTCATTGCGATTCTGTTGCATAATAACTACATGGGTTGTCCAAATTTCGCTTAAAGGCCGCGTATGTGTTTAGTGAGGCTTCGTTGTTGACAGGTCACCTTTCAGGTCACGTATTTCCGGAGGTAACGAACTGGCAGCTTGAGTCTTTGTTTCAGCACGCGGTAAACAGGGCATGAAACGCACTAGTTCATTCATTCTGCCCAAACGTCGCAGCAACAGTTGATGGACCACCCAAACGTAGCTGATTCAACCTTCTCGCTGAGTCGCATCGCCCGGCATTTCTCTCCAGGAAGTGGTAGTCTGCGGATCATAGGTCCATCAAAGTTACTTACCAGGCATTTAAAGTAAAACTTCACAGTCATCAAGGTTCACAGGACTAAAGTATCCAGTTAACTTTACAGTCATTAAGGATCCAAGGACTTCAGTGTCCAGTTTCTACCTCTGCGTGCTAAAACCATACGTTTTCGCAATGTCACAGCTCCTATCAGCAGGTAATTTTACCATTCTATAATTTTTGACTCATCCAGGGCCTTTTAATCACGCATAGCTGTCTTTAGTCTGTACTGTTTAGTTGTAGCTTTGATTGAACAGTTCGCAATCATTAGTTAGGCGTGTTTCAAGTTTCCACCTGCTCCGGTGGTCCAGTACGTACCCAAGGTACACTTATCGAACCAACGCTTTTACCGTTTCAAAGTAGTTACGTGTTGGCTTCTAAGAAAGTGTTAACTGTTGGAAATGATGGTTGCTTCGTGACCTACAAACTAATTTCGTCCCATATTTTCACAGGTTCGTCCCGCGTTTCCGCCTTGGGTCGGCGCTATTTTGGTCAAGGAGTATCTCCACCTACACCTGCGGCTAATGACGTCAACATGCATGGGTTGGACGTTTCTAGAAGCGAGAGGGAAGGTCCACCAAAAAGGCGCAAAAGTCAGATCAGGGCTCAGAGTTTGTGTCTGTACCCGAATCATACAAGTGACCGGAGCCCTTGCTCCAAATTTAGGAACTTGCTACAGCACCACCTAAAGTGGAAGGTATCAGCGCCAGCAGGTTCGTTCCCAATTCTTTATCCTTCATAGGTAGTCGCAAGGGTACTGTTGTTAAGGACTTGATAATTGCAGAAACCCGGGCAACTTTGAACGACCTCAGGGATTTTGTGCAAGACCAATTTGGACCGATACTCGCAGGGTCGGAATACGACTTCTTTGTGTCTCCCAACGGCAGCGATCGCCATGACGCTATGGCCCTACTTCCAGGTGATACCGTCATTGGCACCCTAAAGACCGGAACATTGTACATTCGGCCGCGCAACGCTGTAGCACACGTAAGAAATCTTTTCTGCGGCTACTCAAAGTCATAATCAAACCAGGTTCGTAATAACATTCCACACTTTCAGGGCTTGGACGCTTTCCCAGTTGCATGCTGGGAGTGTATAACCGGCTTAGCCACCGTGGTGTACGACTTGCCAGTTGCTGTCGAGGAGGTCGCAGTGTCGGATGAAGTGGAGCAAGACCAGCGTATCCCAGCACCTCCGGAAATTCTCAACGTCGCTAACGAGCAGCTCTATCGCCATCAGGTCAACAATTTTGCTCCACTACTGATAAACGCATCACAGGAAACCACTTTCCGGTTGCTGGATGAAAACGACTCTCCAGGTAACGGATTCTCCAACACCTGCCCATGTTCTGTGATTCATTTTTTAACGACAGTTTCTCTGCTAATTTCCAGCTCGGTTTTGGCGTTCATACATTGCCCGAGTTATTGGCAATGGCCCGGGGACTCCGATTTCTCCATCGCGTATTGTGAATTTGCACGAGTTGCTCTCATGGGTTGGCCACAGTACGACGAACAGGGGGGTGATCAACATTGCTGAGAAGGTCAGCATTGTGTTCCAGAATGAAGAAGGTAATGACGCTAGCTCTAGTCACCCCTTTTGGTTTCAACAACAAGATCAGGTCTTCCAGGGTAACCAATACACCTTCATCTTTCAGGCCAAGGAATCTCCACCGAAACCTTCAATTATCTCAGTGCTCGCATGCAATGCGAAGCCTTCTTTGGGGGCTCCTATCATATTCTTGTCGGCAGGGACGGCCGCAAGCGTTTCACCCAAGCAACTGGAAACCAAATGGTTGTCTTGAGGCAGTTTCTCGTCTTCGCACTTAAATGTTTCCTCCTCGGAGGTGCGGGCTTCCTGGGATTGCATCGTGCCCTGCGCGACTACTTGCTGGACGTGCCAACTTGGGAAGAAGGCCTCGAAGATTTCACACAGGACGACGCATCGGATCCAGACGTTTGTCGTATGCTAGAACAGGTGCGTTATAAACCATGTGTAGATTTCATAGCTTTGGATCGTTCCAGCAATCACCTTACTTGTTGTCGTTGCAGCTTCGAAACCCCGATGCGGAAAGATACATGTTGGTCAACTTTAGAAATGACTTTGCAGCGGCTTTTTCGTACAATCCAACCGCGACGAATCCAAATGAAGCTGTAGCTGAAATAGCCAAACAGGAACTCATCCAAGCGACGCTGGATCAGGTGGATCTACTCAAGGATGCCATGCGTCGCCTTGGGTTGCCAAGAATTCTGCAAAAATTTCCCGCGGAAGCCGCCCGTCTATTCCCGGAAACGCTGCATCCCTCGTTCGAAGCTGTCAACCAGATGTTCGCGTTTCCAGCACTACATCCACAGGTCAGGGCCGCGGGTGGTGAGCTTGTTACACCGCAGCAGTTAATAAACGACATCATGGCTCAAATCGGAGAAGGTAAGATTCTCATCCATTTCGCCAATTTCTTCACAAATTTCCCCAATAAATGTTAGCATTTGAATTACTTTCAGATCCAGAGGCTCTCAGGTCTGCTGTGTTGTCTTGCACGGCGTCCACGGCTTCCCCTTCACCCCGAAGCGTCAGCGTCACGATTCGGCAAAGACCTAACTTGGATGACAATCAGCGTTACCCTCCGCTATACATCGCTACGTGTTTCAAAACACGGGTTACTCCAGGGAACAGTGGGTTGAGTATGCCGTTGGAATCTTCCGCAACCCGTCGTATTCCGAGTATAACAACATAAATACGGCAAATTATCGTACTCTCGGGGCACCTGTACAGAACGAAATATTTGTAGGCAACGGTCCCGTCGATGCGCTTGACGACGACCCCTTCTTTGAAGCTCTGGAAAATATTGTTTAGTAACTACTTGCAGGCCAATAACGACGGTTTACAGTTAATTCAGGGCATATTTTAGTTGTTGGACCCTTCGTGTGTTTCTGTACCCAGGGTTCAAGTATCGTCTACGGCTATGTTGTATATGTTCAACTCTACAGAGTTATTCCATGTTATCTAACTTAGCGTTGCTGTACCTACAGGACAACCATCGTGTATTTTTTATACTTTCAGGGATTACTGAAATTGGCTTACAAATCAGGATTACATGTTAGGATTAAACTAACCATAGGCGATTACATCTTAGGATTAAACTAAAAATAGACTTCATGATCCTTGTTACTGTAACGTTGTGACATGCTTGTACTTTTTAACATACAGCATTACTGCTTAACAATTAAACCGTTGTTTATCTCTCCACGACCTTCTTCACCTTATTGACTAAAGTACTTTGAAACTAGCGTGTCACCTACGAAATACTCATGTAGTACACTTTCATCGTCATGTTCAGGGCAGTGCGTGAGAAGCCGCTAGTCAGAAGAGGCAAGGAAAATCCCTTTCGTATTCCTGCAAGTTCAGATCTTATCCGCAATGCATTCGAACGAGTATTTGCAGTGGCTAGCGCCATCATCCCGGAAGTTGACAGGTCCAACGGGCGGCGACGGACTTGTTTGTGAACTGACGACTAGTGTGGTTAATTCACCTATTTGTGAGGATTTCCTGACTTCCGGAAGCTTAAAGGAAGAGCGTAGCGTATCCACAACAGGGGTCAACGTTGAAAAAATACATGTTAAGAATCGCATACGGCAAAAGTTACAGGCGAAGACAAACATCTCAGCTGGACAACAAACAGGTTAGTCAAGTATTTTCAGCAACGCCATGCATGCGAGGTCACGACCGGTTGGTGGTTTCAGGCTAAGTGGCGTAGGCGGTGGCCACTTTTCTTTCTTCTAAGAAAAACAGACTTTATTGCACGTTACAGGGTCGCAAGGCTTTTTAGCCCGTGAAGGACAAGATAGCCAGGAACCTGGATTCATTCAACCAAGTAGTAACGCGGACCAGTGTGGTTTGCACATTGTCAACGTTGGTCAAGCACAGGAAAGGGCAGCGCCACCGGCACAACCCATTGACGACGGAGGTATACGAACGAAAAAGACCCGTCAGCGCCTCATACTACCACAACACGTTGTGACAGTCGAGAACCCAGGTAACCGGATCAGCGGTTTAGCAATAAACAGGGAAAGGCAGGGCAATTAATTAATCGCGGATAATTGTGTACAGGTTGCAAGCTGAAGTACCATTGTCAAGTCTGCGGTAGAGCCTTCCATTCCAGACGGCTCATCAAACAGCATGTCACGCATACAGACGTCGACTACCCCCACCAATGCAACCTTTGCCCAAGGCGGTTTTTCACAATGACCCACTTGAAATATCATCAGCGATGCCACGCGGGGGAAAGGCCGTATAAGTGTGGTCAATGTGGCAAAGGGTTCAAGCAGCGAGGAGCATTAAACCGGCATAAGGAGATCCATACAACCACTCGGAATCATGTCTGCCGGGAGTGTTCTAAGGCATTTAAAACGAAGGCTTGTCTCGAATCCCACAAGCTTATACATGCTGCAGAGCCTAGAATTTGGCAATGTATAGTTTGTCCAAAAGCTTTCTCATCCAAAGCAGGGTTACGGAAACATGCTTCGCGGGCTAAGACAGGTGAGCTATTACCAGGACGTATACTGTGTTTGTAAAAGGGGAGTCATACATGTGAGTCTCCATCGTTTCAGGGCCTCACAATTGTGTTTGTGGATCTTGCGCAAAATGCTTGAAGAAACCCGAAACCTTGAAGAAAACCGCTTTCACTATTCGCCAGGGCAAGCGTCCTCATCAGTGCAAACAATGTCCAAGAACTTATGCCACTCCAACGGACTTGGAGCGACATTTCCGTGTGCATACAGGTAAGCAACATAAAAATAGTGGAATAGTCACAGGATGATGGACGTAAGAATTACATACGGCATGTTTGATTTCACCAGGCGAGAAGCCGTATCCATGCAAGGTTTGCGGAACTGCTTTTCGTAGACAGGACAACGCTGAACGTCATGTAATGATGTCTCATGGGCAGCCGAAGGAGTTGGCCAAGCAACTCGTTCGGGAAAGAGCAGAAGCATACAGGGAATCTCGAAAGACATCAGCAGGAAATACGGCAACTTGAGTGACCCTTAACATCTTTATTTTTGTTGTTGGACCCTGCGTGTGTTGCCGTACCCAGGGTTCAGGTATCGTCTACGGCTATGTCATCTATGTTTAAGTCTACAGCACTATTTCACGTGACATACTTTAGTTTGCGTGCACCTGAAGTGCGATTATCTGTGGTTAGTGATACTTGCATGCCTTCCTAAACTTAGATAACATTTCCGGATTACAGTAGAGGATTGAAGCAAAGTATGCTTCGGGCATCGCGATTACGTAACGTTGTCACACACTTGTAGTTTTTAAGATGCATCATTTGAGGAACATAAATAAACCACATTTCTACCTCACCAAGACCCTCTTCTCTTGATTGCATAATGTACTTTAAAGCACTGCCGTTCCAGCGTGGCATCCTTAATATAGTCTTCAAGTCAACAGTCATCGGCGTGTTCCTGGCAGTATGTTACAAGCAGCAGGACAGTACAGACAACGTTAGGCCCAGTATTATTCGTTCTAGTTCAGGTGTTTTCCGCAATGGTTTCCAAAGAATATTTGCAGTGGCTAGCGCCATCATCGCGAAAACTGGAACGACAAACGGGGGACGACGGACAGGTTCCTAAAGCGGTGACTGCTCTCGTTAAGTCACGTGTGAGTAACGATTTCAATGCTTCCGGAAGCAGCAACGAAGAGTGTAGTGTTTACTTAGCATGGGTCAACGCTGAAGCAGTAACTGTGAAGAACACCGACCAGGGCAACGTACTTGGGAAGACGGACAGTTTAACAGAGCAAGAGACAGGTAAGCTTAGTCATTGTCCCCGCGGTTTGAGTCAGGGCACGCTTAGTTGTAGGGGCAGCCTAACTTGTCGTTCCTTCAGTAGAAACTAACGTGTTCAAACATTTCAGGATCGCAGCGCAGGCAAGAACCCGAACGTGAACCTTCACAAAAAACTGGGGCCATCGAAGTATCTGTTAACCCAGTGCGACGGGATGTGGACTCTGTTTGTGTTGGTCAAGCAGAACAAAGGGCGGGGCCGCCGACAGAACCAGGCGTGGGCGGAGGATTAGGAGCGAAAAAGACCCGTCAGCGCCTCATACTACCACAACACGTTGTGACAGTCGAGAACCCAGGTAATAGGTTCAACGAAAAAAGAATACACAGGGAAAGCGAGTGTAGTGATGTAATCACTGCGAATTTTGTGCAGGTTGCAAGGTCCAGTACCTTTGTCACGTTTGCGGTCGAGCATTCCAATCCAGATGCTTGATTAAACAGCATGTTACCCACACGGACGCCGACTACCCGCACCAGTGCAACCTCTGTCCAAGACGGTTTTTCACGTCGACCCACTTGAAGTATCATCAGCGATGTCACGCTAATGAAAGGCCGTATGAGTGTGGCGAATGTGGCAAAGCGTTCAAGCAGAGAGGAGCATTAAACAGGCATCAGGAAATCCACTCAACAACGCGCGATCACGTCTGCCAGGAGTGTTCCAAGGCGTTCAAAACCAAGGATTGTCTGAAATCGCACAAACGGTTACATGCGGCAGGGCCTAGAAAGTGGCAATGTATCTGTTGTCCATCGGCTTTTACTTCCAAAGCAGGGTTACTGACACATGTTTCGCGGGCTAAGACAGGTAATCAATTTTCAGGGCTTATGATGTGCTTGGAAAACGGCAGTCAATCACGTGAATGTTAAACGTTTCAGGGCCTCACCGGTGTGTTTCTGGCTCTTGCGAAAGGTGCTTGAAGAAACCAGCTTTCACAATTCGCCGGGGAAAGCGGCCTCATCAGTGCAAAGAATGTCCAAGAAGTTTTGCCACTCCAAAGGACTTGGAGCGACATCTCCGTCAACATACAGGTAAGCAACATCCAAACACTGGCAAAGTGACGTGTTCATGGACGTAAAAATTACCTAAGGCCCGTATGAATCAACCAGGTGAGAAGCCGTATCCATGCAAGGTTTGCGGAACTACGTTTGCTAGACAAGACAACGCTGAACGACATGTGATGATCTCTCACGGGCAGCCTAAGAAATTGGCCAGGCAACTTGTTCTGGAAGGCGCGGAAGAATACAGGGAATGTGAGAAGCAAGATGTTTCGAACAGGGCAAGTTAAAAGCGGGTTATAGGATCTGTTGTTTGAATCAAGCAACATCAACAGCACAGGCAACTTTCTGAACGTTAACTCTTATATCGTAGGTAGCTCCTGAAATAGAAAAGTAGTGTTACATGTATCGGATAAATGTTCTCATAAATTGTCAAACAGGTTCAGTGGCAAACATGTAATTAGCAACACTCAATGCATATGAAATAAAAGGGTTACAAACGTACGATTCTGTCCAAACAGTACCTTGTGCTTGCGTGGATGGACCCAGGGTACAGTTTCAATCACGGCAACGAATAAGCGCTACAGTGAACAGCCGGAAGACTAAAAGCCGCGAACAAAGGTACGCACCAAATACAAACTGCGTCGACCAGTGGGAAGGAAGAAGCAGGCTTTGATACACAGGCAGCACGTGTGTAAAGATCCGTTGGCAAAGTTTTAAGTTCCTAATTTTAATGAGATTTTTTAACGAGACGCATCATCATATTTGTTGTAATTATGTACTGCAGTGTTTAAAGATTCTTTCGGCGTTCAGGGAGTTGGGTCCACTGTGGATTGACACGATGGTTCCCGTAACGGAGGTAAACTCTTGATAACATAATAATTCTTGAGGACAACTAAATTCGCTAACAGGGGTTTTTGAACAAATTGTATAATGTTTTGCAGGATTTTCGACAAGCATTCAGGGATTTGCGGGCTCAAGTGTACGAAATACTCAGGCCCCATCTAAGTGACGCTGAATTGCGACGCTTCCGGGATAAGAGTGAAAGTCGCATTTTCGTTGACCGGTTTCCGCCTTCATCACCAACAAATGATGACCGACCCAGAGTAAGTAAAATGAATTGCTGAAACGGAATGCTGAAACGTTAATCAAGAAGAGCCAGTGATACGATGTGGTTTTCAGTCTGTACTTGCTCGAGGAAAGAAGATGGAACCTTACAGGATCACATACGCGGAGCTGATCGCTATGACGGACGAGGAAATAGAATCAATGCTCACCAAACACCCCGTAATTGTTGTGTCTAATGTGATGGAAGGTCTCGGTTTAGACCCTGCCAATTTCTCAGTTGACGAATTTCTGGATGGCGAAGACGAGATTGACTTGCCAGAAGGATACAGGATCCACGGAAAGAAATTTATTCGCTGGAACATTCGCAATCAAGTTCGTACAGTCGTCACAGGTGGCAGACCAGTCAAGGTAAAGGATTACATGAACGCCTCCATGAATTCACGCAACAGGGTAAGTTGATTTCATGTTGATGTAATGTGAATTACGTAGTGTCGCTGATTAGTGTTTCGCCAACAGGAGCAGGACGCCTATTCGCTGCTGAATTTTACACCTTCCAGGGGATATCGACTCGCAGCCGCCGTGCGAAAAGTTTTGCCGAAACTTCCTGGTTTCGCGTGGCCAGACCACGATAACAACGTGCTGTCGCTGGAAAAACAGGTCATTGATGGAATAAATGATCCTCAATTCTTCATCAAGGAAGAAGGTAGCAATGCTTATATGTTACTAACGCTGAGTAAAAATATGTATGCTAGAATATTCTGCAAATACGTTTAGGTACCATCACACCCGCTCACCAGGAAGATGGTCATTTAGTTTCCATTAATATTTGTCTACATGGATCATCACACTGGATATGCGTAAGGCCCGAAGACGCCGAGTTGGTATTCAAGTTGGCCGCCGAATTCCACGGCTTGTAAGCAACAGTTAATCATACCAACATATTAAATGAATACATGCTAAAAATGTTTTATGTCCACAGGGGATTCACAAAGCATGAAACTGGCTTTTTTCCAATTGGAAAAGATTTGAATGATCGTGGCATTGATACCTTTGAGTTCGACCAATTAGCAGGAGAAATGGTTATTGTGTCACCAGGGAATTTGCATGCAGTTCGCGGCAACGAACAGGGAATAAACGTGGCCTGGAACGCCTTTCCTAATTTCGAACTGCAGTGGTTCAGTGGTTCTTCTCATAGTAATGCTGATTATTTTCAATAAGCTAAAAGGCACATTGAAAACATTCACTGAAGCTTAATTACGTTACAGTGAATTCCAGTATGCAGGCAGCCCACGCAAGAACCTTACCAGGGCCAAATGGTTAATGCAAGAAGCCATTCACAAAGGAAGATTCGCAGGCAAACAGGGGTCGTTTTGGAATCTACTTGGGTAAGGAAGGTTAGCATTCAGGTTGTTTAGACGCTGATTTTATCACACATGTTGCTTTGATTTCAGCAACTGTTGGTGGCAACTTCTCCAAGAAACTTATAACGGGTTTTGGATATGTGACGAGTGGCAGTGGCCTGTAGCAGACAACCAGGACGCCACGAAGTGGAACAGTTTCGATTTCGTTACGAAACATTTCTGCCACAAGTGTCATGTAAGTTGAGTTTAATCATAAACAAGGTTGAGGGACAATTAAGGCAAGTATGATAGCTTTTCTCCATGGATCTGCAGATCGAAATATTTGCTCCTTACGTCATCGACGTGGTCAAAGGGCAGTCATGGTGTGCTCACTGTGCCGAGTCGGACGACATGGATTCTTCAGGTGAAGATAATTCTGAAACCGGAACTGTGAAAGTGTTGGCCAATAACGTTGAGATGACTGTCATGTACGACGTCATGAAGGAAATATTGGTAAGATGACATTATTGAGGCTGCCGATGCCTGCTGTGAACAGAAAGGAAATAACATGGCATGGCATATTACAGGCGAAAATCAAAGGTCACCAAACGGCTGCTTCAAGTATGCTTGCTCAGATTCCCAGCGCTTCTGGTTCGCACCTCGAAGAGCCAAAGAGAAAAAAAAAGAAGAACGACGACAAACAGGTGCTTTCCGCAAGTGAAATAGAACAGCGAAACGTGGATGCCAAGCAGAAAGCTAAGGAAACTGACAGGCAACCGATGTCAACCAAACAGGTCACCGCTGCCATAGCATTAACAATTTTTGTCAATTCAGCCGGAGAATCACGTAAGTGTTCCAATAACGTTATACAGAATGGACTTATGCGACTATTCTGATGGTGCATTTATTTACAGTTTACGAATGCCGTATCTGCAAGAACTTGTCAAACGACAGTTCGAACACCAGGAAACACATAAAACGTTGGCATCTTCCCACCAAGGCCACATGCCCGTATCTGAGAGACGACGGGAAAACTTGTAACTGGGCTGAAAAAAAGAATAAGACCAACCTACATGGGATCGCAGCTCACTGCGCAGCGCACCATACAAAACGCATTCAAGACCCCGCCAAGTTGGAGAATATGGGATCCAGTAGTCCCAACAATGACGGCCAAAGTGATTCTGAAGACTTCCAACAGGACAACCATGAGGAAAATGCCGAGGAAAATGTTTAGTACGCTCCCTGCTAAACACTTAGAACAAAATACGATTGACATTCAGGATATAATCTGTAGGTGTTTGTGACAGGAATATTGTAGTCTAATACGGGCTAGTCCAGAACGATTCAGGTACACAGCAACGTGATCTCTTATTAAGGTAACTACTGTTTAAGCGTAGTGGTACCCAGGGTACAGTTACAATATGATCTCACAAGTACACAAGCATCGGTAACTTTACCATGGATACAGGTTAGGCAGGTTTAAGCTTGTGAAGAGTTCATTAAATATATTTTTCCAACAAAAACATTCGACTATAAAATGGTTCAATTAATGTATTTATTCCAGACTCCAGTGAAACGAAAATTGCATCATATCCTAGTATTAAAAGTTTCCTTTACTGAATGGAACATACGATACCGTCAACAGGACAGACAAATACAAACTAATCGTACTCAGACAGCAATCGGAAAACATAGCATGCACCCGACATGAGCTTCTTGAACCAACTCTCTAAGTTCAATATATTCCTGTTTCAAGTTACTGCTCGTAGGACTCATTAACTCCCGTCGCATTTCATTAGCCCCTCGGATAACATGATCAGCTACATCTATGCCGTTGAACTCTCGACCCTGATCTTCTGGACCGTTCTGTTGATCAAGATGGATGCCTACAAGTTCATCCTCCGCTTCCTGTAGAGCGACAGAAACATGAATCAAGGTTAATTCACATTCACCTACAAAGTCTACTAGAAAAAGGTCGAACCACGTACCTGGGGCTCACTGACAACCAATTCCCGAGGAAGCGGTTGCAATCGAAGCAGGGCATGCGGTGAGCGCATTCTTAGGGTCCTGATGCCTTTTGAGTTGTAATTCAACCGGAACTGGTACAAATCGGCTTGAATAGGAGCTAAGTAGACCTCGTGTAAACACGCGATGTCCACAGGATCATTGGTATCCAACAGTAGATCCCTCTCAAGTTCCTTGGAGCAATCTATATACTTGCCTGTGCAGTACTTCCGCAAATCTCCCCACCATCTTTCGATTCTGTAACATTCAAAGCAGAAATTACATAAATTATTTCTTACAAATCATTCTGAAACTTCCAAAACCTCTAGAAGCAGGAACTCACTTTTGATTTCGAACAGATCTACCTGTAATGACGCACTTTTCGTCGTCCGGACGTGATTGCCTCATGAATCTGGCTACGTCCATCATTTCTCTTCCCTTGTCAGAGCGAACCCTTAGTGGTGTGGTGTACCTGGCAACTCCTGACCGGAAAGCGTTGAGCATAGCGGCTCCCGTGTTCCGCGTGCCTACCTCGAGGAACACTATAGTCCGAGAAAAGCCATCCATCCCTCCCCTGATTACTAATTTGAATCTGTAACACCAAAATTCTAGTTTGAACATCACTGCTTTAGTACAAACCACCCCCCACATTCTTAAACATAGCTTACGGTCCAAGTTTTAGATACGCATCGATATGCCACAGAGCGTGAGCATGTGGCACCCAGTACTCGATCCGAGCTATTCGACGCATTTGACACGATCTCTCATACACTCCGCTAGGATCCACAATGCGTAACATTTGTCTGACCCGGTCTCTCGTTACGAGTCTCTTGGTCTTCAACGCACACCAAAGCTGGTTAGCTCCATATCCCGGAAACTGCTGGTTAATTAGCACTACTTCGGCCAACAAATCTTCGTCACTCGTAGCGCTGTTTTTCTTGAAAGCCTGTGAACCATAAGCATGTTAGTCTTCATTTTCTAGTGACAATGTCAATTACATTTCATTTCTTCAGCAAATTATGAATACTCACGCTTAAACCTTCCCGATTAAGATTCCTGTTTAGAGTTTGAACACCAACTCCAAGTTCTTGTGCAATTTCCGCCACTTTCAATCCCTGCTTCTGCAAGACTTTGACAAGGTTGTGGTCTATCGCAGCTCTAGGTCGCCCACGGCCCATTGCTGCAGTTAACGAAATTAACTATCAAATTCGACTATCCACCGATTAATTCGATTTAAAAATATTGCCGCCACACATTTTCAAACTTTCACCAGCAACCCCGCCTCTTTGTACCCTGGGTCCATCTACGGCGAAAAGATGCTTGTTGACAAAAACGCTGTACCGC
>JAQGBJ010002240.1:0-17498 GCA_034698345.1 Sphaeridia pumilis
ATACCAGTTATGGCTCACTTAACAGTACTTGAGACACGTGTCGCCTTGGAGCAGTAAATCTAGTCCTTGTCGTCGTCAGCAACCGGGAGCAACCTACTGTCAGTCAGAACGTCAATTCACATACCTTTTCAGGTATATCAGGAACCTTTTAATTAAATCTGATTGCATCCAACATGTATATATTTGTGTGGGAACTGGGAAATGACTGCGACTTGTTGAGAACAGCTCAACCAAGAAGAAGTTGAGGTGAAAACAGGAATTGTAAACCTCCTTTGCTACTTCATTATAATGTTAACCATGAATGAGCGTCCGGTGATTTGTCGTTATCCTTTTAGCAAGGCATCGGCTTTATTTCTGATTAACGCTAACAGTGTAGCCCTTTTCGTTCAACGGCGATTCTTGACCACAGAAGTGCCATGAAGATTGTGCTAGGACTGCAACTCTCCAAACTTGAGGGTAAGGCTGAGGGACTTGAGGCAACTTCCTCTCGAAACCCATCAATAAGGTTGTCTTCCGCTTGCATTGTAAAGGTCAAAGAAGATGAATGTTTACTAGACGTTTAGGTCGGTAAAAGTTGATTGCATGCCCTTTGCTCAAATTGCCACCTTTCTTTAATATTGCACCAATAAAGAAAACTAGGAAATGAGCAGAAGAACCAAGTACCTTCAACCGTTCTGACCGTTCTGACGTCACTTCAAGAAGAAATCACCAATCAAAACAAACCCTTGTCCAACTGACAGCATTATACACTTTCACGCAGCCTTCTTACGTCATTCACCAACACACAGAGCGCATCCTTCCCGCTCGCTGAACCACTTTTTCATACCCGTGCAAGCCCTTTGACCCGAAGTGCGACTTCAAAGAAAGTAACTGCGCCGCCACATCTTGAGTTCGAAGAATTCGACCGCTTTCTCAACTCGCCAAGCGTATTTTCCAGCTGTTCCTCCTCCGTTGGCTGTCATGTGTTTAATTGGACTGGATTTACACCTGCTGACGTCAGGTGAAGTTCGACAGTTGCAAATTCCAGTCTTTGACATGTGGCCGATACCTGAATGAGCCTCAGTCAGGTATTGCGAACTTCTTAGGCTTTTACAGCCTCATGTATTCGCGTGTGCCATGAACTTAATGCTAAAAAAATTGGCAAACGCATCCATCCATCCATTCACATGCTGTTCAACATCAGGTTTTCATTTTCATGTCGAGCGAAATCAAGAATTGGCTTGGTCCTACGTCAAACGCTTCTCTCTTTTGCGTTTCGCACGTGGCAGCTTGAAACATAGGCGATCAAGAAAAGAAGCGAGAGCCAGTGGTTTTGCCCACAAACTTGCTTGGACAAGTAAACAATTGTTGACGTTGGTTATTATAGCACGGTGAATTGGCAAGACTGTAAAGCTGGCTCATTGTTGATGACGTAGAAGCCTCCCGAGTATAAAAGGATCCGCGACCTCCTGACTCAGCCACAATTGCAAAATCAAGTTCAAGGGAGAAACACAAGAGAATTTGCAAGGAAGGAGCTGATTTCTAGTAATCAACTTCAATCGAGCTTCATCAAAAGCAACATCCTGTTTTATCAACAAGTAAACGTTTAAAGTGTCGACAGAAACTCAAGTTCAACCAGACCGTTGTGGTAGTGTCAACTGACAAGCATTGAGCAACCAAGCTTTCAAAGCTAGCAATAATACTGCAATCAATCCCAGTGCCAAATCCATAATCACAATGGCCGACATCATGAAATCCCTGAGTGCCCAACAAGTCCAGACGATGGAAGAGGTAAATATTTGTTAATTTTCCTCTGCTAATTGCTCTAGACATCCTTGAAAATCTTGACGCACTCTTGCACGCAATTTTGATTTTCACTAACAGAATCTCTCTTTTTGTCAACAGTTCCGTGAATACCTGACGTCTCTCAATTTCTTTGAAGACTTCAAACTGCGCTCCAACAACTTCCTCCTCCGCTACCTCCAGGCCAGCAGCTTCTCGATCGAGAAAGCGAAAATCTTTATCAACAACTACTTGGACATCCACAAGCGCCATAGTGCCAAAGACATCCAAGTCGAAGAGTTTCCCAAAGACTTTGCCCAAAAGTTCCTCACCTACGTCGGCGGTCGGGACAAGAACAACCGACCAATCGCCATGATCCCCCACGGCGGTCTTTGGAACATCAAAGAAGCTATTCAACAAGGCCGGGAAGACATGTTCATCCGTTATGTTCTCAAAGTTGCCATGGTTTTTGAGAAAATGGTCCTGGAGCGGGACGCCGACTATGGGATCCTCATCTGCGATGTGTCTAATGTCGCCTACGGAAACTACTTCCACAAGCGGACGCTCGAAGTCCTCCTGGAGTTGGTGAACACTGTGGAGAAGATTGCACCGGGGATCATCCGGAAAGTGTACTTTGTCAACGCGCCCAAAATTTGGGTCGCCTTCTTCAACACTGTTCGAAAACTGGTCACCATCAGCGCAGACATTTACGCCTACGATGGAAACCGGGAAAAGTGGGTTAACACGCTCCGAGAGTTCATTCCTGAAGATGGGATTTGCAAGGAGTTTGGCGGTGCCGGAAGTGACTTTGAGACCATTTAAGGCTTCTCAGAAGCCATTTGCAGAGGTGTAAAAAGACTGAACAAATGTACATATCTTGTAAATATTATATTTGCTGAAAAAGCTAGCTCAAAATGTTCATTAGACGTACATATATATACAAGATAGTTAGAGCAAGAATGATACAGCAAGTGTCATAATTTTGTGTATCTTTTCCTACAAGTCATTTGGATTTGATATTGTTTACTTCCTTCTACGACTATCATGTCATAGAGGAACAACATTAATTTCTATGGGTTCCTTAACAGCTGATGATGATGCACTTGAAGTGTGTGTGTAAATTACACATGTTGGAGTAATAAAAACAACATTGTTTTCAACTTTTGTTTTCAACCAACAATTTGTCTTTGCCTCACTACATGCATATAACCTCGCTCATAACCTTGATCAACAAAACCGCCATTAAGGTTCCACGTGGTGGCTTACTTAATCCAGTTGCTATTGACCGTGGCTGAAGAGTAAACAACAAGCACCCATAAAAACGTTTCCAGAAGCCATCAAAAGCTTAGAGTTAAGGCGCCAAAGACAAAAAAGAAGCCGGAAGGTCAAACTTTGCAAATTCTCATAAGCCCATCCATACAAGAGATACAACTTTTGTAAATTGTTTGTTTCAATTCCATGTTGATCCATCAAGAGAGCAAAAACTGGAACAGAGGACACACAATGTGTAAAAGCCATTAAGGAGTCTACGCAGGCGTAATCTACACCTTTCTTGTTGAGTTCTATCATAATCATGAGTATTATGTAATTTCGCAACTTTTGCAATGTTGTGGCAGGTAGGAAGTTGTTTTGTTCCACGGCGGTTTTGCAGTAAAATTACTCGACTTTTTCCGTCATTTACGCCATTATCTGTGTGTAAGCCGTTCCATTATGGATCTGGAAGGATCATGCAACGAAGCGAAGCGTAAGCATTGTGATAAGCGTATCAGAACAGGAAATTATGCCGTCGACGTTCCAAAAGCGTCTGCGAAAATTGCAAAAGTTGATTCTTGAAAAGCTGCTGACAAATGGACATGATTTTGCAGGCAGGCATGCAAGCTACGTAAGAAGCTGCCAGCTTGAAGAGGTGAACTTAATTAAAAATTCATGCATAACTTCATCACCAATTCGCCATTCTTCCTGGAAGCTATGGTCACTTTTGACTTTGATGTAAGGTTTTCGCTACCGTCAAACAACACATAGAAGTTCAAGTTAAGTGTAACAAAAAACACCTTGTTTACACCAGTACACGTCTTCCAGAAGACGTGTTGCATATTCAGGGGAGATTAATGGGCTTTTCGTTACCTTAACATTCTTATGGGCAAAGTGAAACAAATGCTGTAAATATTCATAATCATAATAGGACTTGTCACGTGCACAACGCTTCATCCAGCGCTTCTGAAACTATAGACAGTGTATTTTTTATTGAGCAGGTCGTCCCATCCCAGTGTGCTTTATTTATGTATGCACTTTGACCATTTACCTCCTGGAGTTTCTGCAAAGCCTTTTGTTCTGAAACAATACACAAGCTTTGACTGAACAAGCCTAAAATTTGATTAAGAAGGTTGATGATTAGATTTTTAAGAAAAAGTGGTATAAATTAAGAGTTCCAGACATTCTTCCTGGAGGAGGCGCTGGAAGCGTGGAATTTAAATTCTAAGCCTCATTGAGAATATATGCTCAACAACACAATGATATCGAATAGAGCGATCAAATCCGTTGCAAATTTCACTCGAGTGAAACAGAAATAGGGCTGGTATTCAAGTTCAAGTGTCGGCACGCAACCCTTTGGCCGTAGCTAATCGTTTGACCATTTGAAATCAGGTCGCAGCGGCGTTCCAATAGATACTGCAGATGGGCAATTAATTGATTAACTTCCAACATTTCCTTATGATTACAGGCTTGGTCCTCTGACTTTGACTTTTTGACAGATTCAGTTCCCTGCCCATTTTCGCCAAGGAACATTGTATATACGCATTCTGCAATCCACAAGATTCGCAAAGATTTTGTGGGATTTCCCCATGCTAAACTGAGGATCATTGCCCGTCGTCGTACTTCATTGAAACCACATTATTAAACGTGGTGCATGCTTTATAGAATAGACAGTTGATATTAAGCATGGTGTAAATAAACTGGTCTGACTGGTTTGCGAATAAAATAAATATTCTTATGGCGAGCATGCTCGTAAATCAACAACTATAGGCTTTTCCATACGAGAATCTGCGAGTGGCAATTGCCAGTGTCTGTAGGTCAGGTTGAATCAAGTCGCATGACATAATTATAGTGCTGCTGCAAAATTCGCCAAAGTTGACACTTGCTGACATGGTATTCCCCAGTCAGTCTAGCTTTTTTGCTGCTGGAATTTCCAGATCCACACAAGATTCTGTCTCCATATGTGCTGAAAGTTAACCTGATGTTATATAGTTTTGACTTTTCCGTCGTGGAAAATGGTGGATGATTCATCAGAGGATTATAATACGACCTGATTAAACTATATTGCTTATTTCTGAACGTCCAAACATTTCCAATGTGTATCATAGGCTTAAGCAAGTTTAGCTTCAAATCTCGCTGTCTGCACAAGAGTCATCCAGAAGGTTCTGGTCATATTTACAAGGGCCGAGATGATAAATACTACATTGAAAAGGATACAAGTATTTCTTGAGATAACGAATCGTTTACAGAGCAAGTTTCTTGGGCATTTGGTTGACATGGATGAGGCTTGATGAACAGTTTAGGCTCTTGTAATAAGCTGGATGCAGTGGGATGATCCTGCGACGACGTCTTCTGAAAAGATAAGATAAGGAATGTAAGGATCCAATCATGAGAATTTAGAGTTGATAGATAGGAAATAGCCAACGGTTCTAACCTTCTAATGGAGCTCCACTGCAGTCAGTCAGTTGGTCTTGAGAGTTCATCCTGTCCATTTCGAGATCTTGAGTTGCTTTGTCCGTCACTATGCAGTACATGCTGTGGCTTTGAGTAGCAATACTGTATGGTACCGGACTAAGAAGCTCGGATATCTGCAATATTAAGATATCGATGGCGAATTCTTCATGTAACAATAACACCGTTTTCACGGTATTTATTACAAGCTTGACTTGTTACAGATTCGGGCAGCTCGTAAAGTCCTGACTGAACGGGCTTGAAACAAGAAGAAAACATAAGTTATAAAAAACCATACTGCACATAGGAATGTCAGATCTACCGTTAAAGTTAATCAAGACAGCGTATAGCACACTTGTTTCTTATTAAGAGAGAGAAACAATTGTCTGGCAAGAAAAGTCGTGAAAACAGATCATGGATAACGGGCATAAAAAAAATTACGGGAAAAAAACGATAGCCACAATCGCCAATGAAATTCTACTGGGATGGTTGGCAAGCCATGACCATGGCATAAGAAGCTACATAAATGCATTCGCTGACGTTTGTTAGAAATAAAAGATCAGGTCTACGTCTAGATAACATAATTCACCGGATTCCGTTACTGTACATAAATAATATAATCTAAGCACTGGTACTGGGAGCTTCGCCTTCAACTTCTTCGTACTTGATTTCTCCTTTGAAACGAGGTAGTTTGGAGACGCGTAGGTTGATATCATTGCCGACTTGGGTGAATGCTTTGATGACCTGGAAAAATAAACGTGAAAAGATTAAATCCGAGAAGATTTTAGGTTTTTCATTGGAGGTGAGTACGTTATGCAGTGTGTACAAACGCAACTTACGTGATCAAGCATTTCCTTGGTATGAGAAGCACTCATACAGAATCGGATGCGACCCTCTACCAATGGAGTGGCAGGGAATCCAACAGCAACAATGGCTACTCCAGCTTTACGCATTTCACGAACACAATAGGCAAGTCTTGTAGGCATGTAGACGGCAACTGGGACAACAGGGGAATCTTTGCTTCCGTACACAACGAACCCGAGTTGTTTCAGCTTTTGGCGGAAGTATCGAGCGTTTCGGGCTAACTGCTGTATTCTTTGAACTCCTTCATCAGATCCATCTTCTCCCATGATAATTTTCATTGAAGTTACTATTTGAGCCGCTACAGGCGGCGAGATACAAGCACCATAAGTTTCAGAATGGCTGTGTTTGCGAAGGACATTGATAAATTCCTTAGAGCCTGCAATGTATCCTCCAGCAGATCCAAAACTTTTAGTGAAGGTTCCCATCATGACGTCTACTTCTTGAGGTGGAATTTCCCAATAGTCACATACACCTCGCCCGCGGGGACCAACAGCACCGATGCTGTGAGCTTCATCCAGGTATAGGTAGGCCTGCAAGTATGCCCGATCCTATTTAGCATTCCATAACTTTTTGAGGTCTCTTAACTATGCCGTCCATACAGCATTACCTTGTACTTTTTCTTCAACCGCAATACTTCGGGCAGGTTCACAATGGTTCCCTCCATACTGTAAACTCCTTCAACAACAATGAAGATCTTGTCCCAAGGCAAATGGGTTTTTGGACGGCCTTTAACGATTCCTTCTCTCAGTCGCTTCTCCAAGCTCTTCATGCCTACGAGATATAGAAAAAACTTACAAAAACTATTCAATTACTAGGAAAAACTTCTCTGATTTTGACAACTTACTGTTATGCTTGAACACCCGCACAGTAGCTCCGGAAGTTCTCAGGCCTAAAATGATCGAAGCATGGTTCTTCTCATCACTAATGACTAAACATTTATCATTCAGTATACAAGGTAAGTTCATCGAGTTGGTGGCGAAGCCCATGGCACATGTCAAACAGTCCTCAGTTCCCAAAAACTTGCTAACAAGTGTCTCAAACTCATCCAGATAAGTGAAGCTCGGCCCTAGTTCCTTCCTTGTTGTACCCAACAAAACTCCTGCTTCTCTCAAAGCTTTGATGGAGTCTTGCGCACATTTCCCTTCGTTTTCAGCGAATCCCAGATAATTGTAGGAGCCCATGTTGATACAATCAAGCTTTTGACCAGTAAACCTGTACAATACGAAACACTATATTATTACAGCATTCCCCTCCTGTCAATATCACTTCAATGAAAACCGCAACAAACTTACTGGAACGTCCACCCATGATCTTTCGACAGCCGATCTTTGATAACAACATTTCCACCAGGAACACTGCAAATAGGAATATTCCAAGCATCTCGAACTCGGCGGTACACATGGCGGGTGTAGAAGCTCTCGAAACTCGCATAGAGTGAAGTATATCCCTGAAAGAGACAAAACTTACATTATACATGCTCTCTGTCGTCGATTTGACATCATTTTGCAGACTTACAGCTCTAAACTTTTCGTTGGCGGTCCTAGGTCGAATGAAGTCATTTACATATCCCGATAGCACCAGCACAGCATAGCAAATGTATGTTTGGATCGCATCCCACAATCGGCAAGGTTCATGTTCGTCCCAAGGAACTCCATGCTTCGTAAGTTTCTGTTTCGCGTGCTTTTCTCCAGTGAGTTTCTTAGCTTCTGAAGTACTGTTTCCATTTCGAGTCTTGGCTGACTTGACATTCTTCAAGTGACTTCTTTCCTTTGTTACACTTTCCGTCCAATCTCCATCAATGGGGCCATTCTCCAAAATGTCCGGTTGACCAGAACCCTTAACATTTTGGTAGCAAACTTCCTGGTCGAACTCCTTCAACTGACCCATTTTCCTACTTCATGAATTCAGATCCAGATCTTCTGTCGTCAGTCCAGTCGTCAGCCAGCCTGCCAATGAAACGTAGGATATTGATTTTGAGCAAGTGTTGTTGCAAGAATTTTAGAAATGATTTTCACAAGCTGGAAGATATGTTTCCAAAGGTGTTACCACGGAAACCTCTAACACTTGAACTTACCGTTTGCCAATCCCGTAAGCAATTGTGAGATCCTTGAAGTGATTCTTTCTAATGCATTGCTAACTATTGCTTCTAATACATGTGATATTAATGATGACAAACAACAAACTAAAGGAACTACAATTTATGATTCGTTTTCCTGCAACGTAATCGCCAAATTGCAGTTTTATGCGATTGCTGGAAGCGATGTTATAATCGTCATTGACTCATATGGGTAAATTTGAACACGGCAAATTCCGCGCCCTCTCAAAGTAGGTTGACCATTAGTGTCATAGTTGGACGTTGGTCGGCGCTAGCGGCTATATCCTATAGTTCCTTGTGCCAATCATTTAATTCGCTAAATTATAAATCGAAAGATCTTGCGGTTTTTATTACGTATGTTCAAGAATCTATCATGTCTGTTTACAGTAATTGACTTTTGATCTTTTCAAGGCTACTTTGAAACGAGTATCTTCAGTATATTGAACATTTTTTAAGTCTTCTGGCAACAACTATCTGAAACCTGAAATACAATTCAATGTGTAAGGCTTACCACAGCGTCAACTGCAATGATAAGAAGCATATTTACGACTACATTTTTAGAACGGATTTCAAAATGGGAATGCCAAATTTTCGAATAGCTTCAAGTGTTACTCAAGCAAGAACCGTGCAGTATTTGACAGACAGACTTGAATCAGACGTTAACATTATGACTAATCCTCCTTAAAGAACTGCCTCTTTCGATCAAAATCACATAATAATCACGCTTTACATGCAAGTCTTGCTAAAAAAGTTACCTCCGGGGTAAGGGTATAAAGTTGCAAGACCAGAAATATCATAACAACACTTGACGAGGATCAATCTCGTCTTCAAAACAAAACTAATCTTAGTAAACATTCAATCTTGGTCGTAGCACATCACCACATTTTTAGCGTCTATAATGATAAATATAGGCAAAAGTATTCTATTGACAGCAGTTATCTCGATACAACAAAGCCAATGACTTCCGTACTTTAAACAGGTTATGCGACCCAGTCTTTACCCTCGTAAAGTACAATTGCTAGTAAATCGCTCAGCTAGTTTTGCTTTCCTACAAGCCTTTTCATGTAACGGATCGTAGGCTTGCGAATCGAAAGGTATATCATCATAGTAAGTTGTAGGTCATTGTAAAACTTGAACATGGCAAGAGAAAAGTTCAGAAGGCTGTTTGGGCATACCTTTACAAAACGTATGTCTACTACTCAAATCTCTATATAACCTTACAAATTACATGGACGCAAATCAATAAGGATGTTGAAGACTCCAAAGCTACATAGCGGCTAGCTCTTTGTCATTCAACATCGACACTATGGATTATTAAAGCCAAAGCTTTTGATACTCAAACAGTTTTAGAGCCAAAGACGTGTAGCTCATCCATACCGAGGTAAGTAAAATAAATTAAAGCCTACGGATTGACCTTTTACAATTTTTGCACAATCTGACACACCTTGAGCTAAACTTTCTGTAAGCAAGTTACAACTGGAAAACCTTCTAAATGTCATCAGAACGAGGAAGTTACTGATGCCTGACACCGCAAAAGCTAATTAGAGCATTATCCTTAACCAACATTGAAACTGGAATAATGGAAAACGCCATATTATATTTTGCACACTGATTTGTCATGACTTCAGCTAGATCCGATGGATTCACTGCACCAACCCGATAGTAAACGCGAATGGCGCATTCTTGAGACTTATCGTCAGACTTGGAATTGAGTTTGTTGAGTGCATAATCCGTCATTTCGATTAGTTCTGATCTTCCAAACCGGGAGCCTGAATTGCCTAAAATTAACAATCTCAATGAGGTTTCGATGTAGTTTCAAGTTCGCGAAACACGAGACATGTTTTCTGGCATGCTACTTACAAGTCAAGGCTGTGCAGACAATAACGGCGACGCGACATTCATAATTCCATCTTCGTATTAACCTCAACTTCACGTCAGTTCCAATGTAGCATCCAGTTTCTTCATCTGGGGAGCAAACATTGTTGAAAGACATTTTAATTACATGCTTCATTAAAGCTACAATGTTTCTGCGGATTGCAGCCGTAAGAATTTTTTTCACTCACATTCAAATGCGGTGTTGTGCTTATGTGCCCAAACTTGCCATTCAACTTTGGCGTCCCTTGGCAATCTGGGTACCACTAGGTATTCTACAATGGCGTTGTTTGTGCGTTTCTCCCATTCCCGCCGACACTCCTCAATAAATTTGGCATCCGTTACATAGCAAACCCCCTAGTAATTTTAAAACAGACATTTGTTGCAACAGGATCAAATCACTGCCATTATTCTCAAGGTAAAACTAACCTTTACTACATCTCGCATTTCCACCTTCGAGTCTACAGCCTTGATGATCCTGCTAATATGCCGTAAGGCCAATTTGCACTCAGTTTTAGCACCACCCTCGACTAGCTTCATGCTGCCAGGAACCAGACCAATTTGTCCTGCTATGTATATGATATCACCAATCTGGAAAAACACAATGAGACTTTAGTTAAGTGAACATTTTGATTTCACAAATCAATCACGTTCGGCTTACCCAAACTGCTTGACTGTAGGGGCCAATGTTGGCTGGAGCCCAATGGGATATCCCTTGAACATGCATACATTTCCGCTTGAAATCGCCTTCCGTACTGGAATTTCGGAAGGCCAAAGCTTCTATGAGGACGGGTAAATCTGAAGGAAGTGGTGCCTCCACACACACTCTCACGGGAGGGCGGTCGGAGAAGACTTCCAGATATTCTACGTTATATTCAGCGTAGTCTGACAAATTGGAAACAAACATCACTATGCTGACAAGGTCACTGAGTTCCAGGCTATTTTCCGCAAGAGTTTCTGTAAAAGAGATATGATACTAGCCAGATTTCTTCTTACATGTTTGTTTTAGTTTCTAAATAAAAAACCTAACCTTGTAAAGACTTCAAAGCCGTTTTCATGGCTTCACGTGGTGTTTTTGTAACTTGCACAGAGGTTTCGTCGCGCCTACTCTTACTTGACTTAGGTGCAACTGTTAGTTCATTGTCGTGGATTCCCATGATCCAGAACCAACCTCCCGTGTTACTAACCACACAACGCGTGACTCCAAAATTCTGACTTTCTCGTGCAAATTCAGGCTTAGGTGGGATGATGATATCACTTTGAGCTCCAGTATCCGTTACAATTTCTTCTGGTTTGAATTCTTCACCTTCTTCCTCCGCTTTCTTTGGCTCATCACCTTCTCCTTGTTCCAAAGCCACAGGCGAGATTGGCTTCACTCCAGAAAAACTTCCCCGGTGCAGATTATGATGATGGTCATGACTGTTGCAGTCTTGATGGTACTGGTCATCATCGTCAGTTTCCCGTGGACCATGATTTTGATTGCACAGTTCCAGATGACCGTCACAACAATCAGCTTTATGGCATTCGACAAGATCGGATAGGTGATCCAGAGGACATTTCACCGGATATCCGATCATCCTGCTCTTCTGTGCTGCTAAACCAGAAATGGAAGACAAGTCTTGATTCAAGGAAACTTCTTCTGCTTGTACAGAATCCTTTCTCTTCACCTGCAAAATAAAGAAACTTTGAATGAGCTTCCTCTTTATTGTGACGTACACATTCTCAACAGTGGTACACAAGTACAAATATATACTATTATACTTACAGTCTTTTCGACTAGATGTAGCTTGTTCAACTTCAAGTAACCAACTCTGGCAAAGGCATCATTCGAGTGAATTACCGTTTCGAATTCGTCCCTACGGAATTAGACGACAAATCATTGTCTTATTAATGCCCGACCCTGACGACGCTAAACAGTAATTCAACTTACATCACGATAGCTTGTTTGAACAAAGGACAATCCAATGTGAAGGTCTCGTATTCTCCCCCTTCGCCACATACATTTATGCCGTACTTCTTTTTCTGCAAACAGAGAAGCTTGATCACAAAATGGTTCTCTCCGAAAATTTATTCTGCTGCATCGTCTAAGATTTTACCGATTTCATCAAATGTGATTTCATCTCAGCGATAGTCTGACCTAGATGGACATCAGGATCCAATCCCAAGGAAGCGGTTTTGATGATGATTGAATTCAACCCACAATCAATCATTTCCTGCAGTAGCTCCGATTGGTCTCGTCTCCACAAATACGCCAGGCTAACGCACTTGAGACGGGTACACCTACAGGCAAACGGTTCTTACAATCTCGAAAAAACATGATTGTATCGTGATCGTATCTTGAACCATACTAATCTACACTTACACATTCTCCACTCGAATCCGCTGATAGTCCGACAAAATGGCACCAACCGCAACAGCGTCATATTCTACATGTTCCTAAAACACAAAAAAAAGATTTTAGCAGCCCACCTTCCTACAAAACTTTCTAAAGGTTCAAAACACAACATACCTTGACTTCCGACAGCAAATAAAATAAATCTTCTACTTCATCTCCATCGACAGGTGAGTATTCTTGTTTTTGAATGATAGCTGTGCCACTAATTTTCCGCCGAAATAGAGGAAGGCCCATTGCTTCAGAGTACAAAAAAATGCCGTCGTGACCGACTGTTTGGTACATGTAGCTATCCATTTCCCCTACAACCAAGATATTCATAAAGAATTAGGCACTCTGCGTTTTTAAAAATTCAGTCACAAATTGTCTGAACGTACCTTGAACAATAGGTTCCAAGTTGGCCAAAGCAACAATCTCATGACCAGCAGCGACACACTGCATCATATTGAAGCAGCTATCCTTGCCACCGCTGACTAATGCAACGACCCGCATTGTGCCTCGCAGAAAAGTTAACACAGTAACGTCGAGAAATGTCAAACGAAAAGAACGCCAACTAAAGTATGTACTCTATTTAACACTAAATGTACCACTCGAGGATACACGCCTATAGAAACTTATAAAGAGAATGTAAACAAGGACTCGTCTAAGTAAAAAATAAAAGTGTAGCCTAAGATGTAAACTACTACTCTAAAAGAATACAAGGGTTCACGCTGACACTCCCGTCAAGAGACAGGTACGAAAGTGTAGTGTTAGTTTTGGCTAATTCCAAGGTTCCCGATAGTTTGACCTTCATTTCTGCAAGAAATCAACCAGTTGATTAGTAGTGCCGTCTTTCACACACCTTATCACTCAACTAAAAGCTTGAATACATCAAGTGACAACCACCCCCGATAGCAAACGGACGAACAAAAGCCCTCTCTCGACGTCACCAACAATAGTTGACAGTAGCCAAGTTGCAGTTGTAGTAATCTTCATTATCAATTGCAGTTCCAACCCTATATATCGCCTAGAGCCACTTTGATGTTACTCGATTTAAATAGCACTTGACGAGGAGGGTTTTGTTCAATCCTTGTTCTAATCGGCGGCTGCGGAAATCCCAACTTACTTGAGCATTAGATGATCTGATAGTCCAGTCCTCCCAAATCCTACAATAATCACCACCACCACGTCACGTCAGACGACCGCGTTTGGAATGTCTGCAAGTTGGTTGGTGAGAACCAGCCGACAGTATCGGATCCTCCCACAGAATCTGCAAAGATTCAAAAGAACAAATTAGAAACATTCGCCGATCACACCTTAACCTCAGATAGCGTCATCGCTCCATTCCAGACATACCAGCCACAGTTACGACTTGCAAAACCTCATTAGCTTGCTGCTGTTAACTCTTTGGATTTCTGATCACAAGACCTACCACAACTCAAAGCAAAAGCATGACCAGAACACATGGTCAAATTCAACTCCTAATAATCTTCTCACACCTCTTCTGATATCTACAATTCAAATCCATAATCTGATCTCTCTCCCTTTACAGCTTGCAATTCGCTCTAACCAACCACCACCGAACTAACACTTTTGATATCGTCTTGTATCTATCTAACCAAACTTGCTTTTGTCCATTTCGCAAGTTTATTAGCACATGGTAAATTATCTTGGTGGTTTTCCTATATGACACTTTGAAACTGCCCCACTAAACAGTTTGCTTGCACTTTGACCTTGCTTTTACAATGTTGTAATAATATAGCTGGTGGAAAACAAGCAAAGCGCTGTTTTGGTATCTTGTTCCTCTTCCACCTCTTGTCATGCAGGAGATTAGATTTAATCCGTTAATTGATAATCAGCCGTTGATCTCTACCGAAATCACTTTACAAAGCTTTTCCCAAACACTTCTTTGGAAACAATAAACGGATTCATCAATCACAAATCACCATCGCCCGGATATCAAATTACCAAACAAACAACACCACAATCCACCGTGTCTTGCTGATTTGCGTATTAATTACATTAGCGACTTGGGATCCAATTCAATCATGATGTCAACTCAATTACTTCACGCCTCTTGCTAAATCAAAACACTTTTTCAATTTACCACCATCTGTAGTAGTCGGAGCACCGCAGAATTATCGGGTTCTTCTTGTCGCAATTTTCAAGATTCAAGCACCCTTTCTTGTGATTCGTCCTTCCAGAAGACAGAATGGATGAGCCGGAAGTACTATTAATTAAAATTAAGATTTAATTAATCCACTCTGTGACAACGCAACACTATTTGGATTTCCTTGAGTTTCAGTCCTCTTCTCAACAATCCATTGGATCTCTTTTTGCCATATCTTTTGCTGTGAAGGAAGGCGACAGGATAACACAAGATTCTCGTATTGTGTCCGTATCTGTGCCATATATCCAAGGACTTCTAGACACACACGCTACAACTTTTACAGCGACTGTCGAGACTTACTTGCAAGACCAGCAGCACGAGATTTCCCGTCCTCATCTAGCTCTCCTATGCTCGCCTATCCAAATCTATTATAGAGCTCTGCTTTCCGCTCTTAGTGTACGTACATTACGTACTCCTCAACTGCGGCTTCTAGAATAGATTTCTAGAGCCACTCTACTAGACATTTTTGCCAAACCATAGCCATGTCATTCCTTTACAGCGTACATATCAGTGTACCTTGCATTTTCGCAAACGCTCTTTACATTGTGCTGTTGGATTTCCAGTGGAGCTTTTGCCATTTTGCCATTCTGTAAAAAAACACATGTTTGATGTGTGGTGTCTCTCTGTATCTCGGAGTCAGTCAGTCAATCAGTATTCTGATTCCATCGTCGGCCATGTGCCTTGATCGTGCCTTGCAGATAACCAATGTCAGTCAGTAGCTAGCAAAGGATGAGCCAAAGCCAAGAGCTTGAAAAAGTTATCTTCTATAATACACCACTTGACAGCTCGGCAAACCAAGAGATTCGCAAAATGGCAAAACATACATTGTCTCCCTCATCGACTTGGCTTCTCTTCTTCACCCTTTTTCTATCGGCTGTCTAGCCAAAGTAAAGCAAGGGAGAGAATGAAGCGATTGAAATAAATCACGTGATTAACAAGCAACTGTCACTGCAAATGCTATTGCGGTTCCAGTTGATAACTTGTTGATCTTTGAGAGCGTCAACTTCAGATCTTCAGATGGTTGTTTGGAGGTGTGTCCTCGATTTGAGATGCTGACCAGGACATGCATTCATTGTCGAACTCGTACTGTATTAATTATGTATAGCAAAAAGGTTTCAAAGTTGAACTGGCAGCCAAGTGTAGACCAATGACTCCCAGGAGTTCGAATTGGATTCTGAGGGAGAAGAACATGTATTTTAACCTAGACCTTCTTGAACGGACCTTGAGAACCCTAAAAATATCACTGTTCGTAGCTCTTAAATTCATTAGTTGCTAATTTTAAGCCTTAATTCAGCGGTCCAGATGTTATTTTGCGAAGCTCATTAGTAGAACGTAGACCGCTTTGATAATCTGATGAAGCGGAACGCCAAATAAACACAGAAGCCGCAAACCCAATGACAACAAGTGAAGTTTCGTTTGTGTGGTGATTCTAATGTTGAAGTTTGATACGAGTTATTCCTGAAAGTCCCTGATGATACTACTGCTGGGCTATTTCCGGGACAACTTGTCAACGTTAAAGTTACGCAACTACCAAAGCGTCTTGATTATGGCAGAATGGAAATAGCACCGCTGTCGCTGTCTATACAGCCGATAGTAGATGAGCAGAAGTTCTAAAGCACCGCTTCAGATGAATCAACTTTTGAAGGTTGAAGAAGAAGCCGCGCTTCTTAACCTATGATATAATAAGAAAGCGCTATAAGCGTTTTTCACTTGAGCTTATTCATCGGCGTATTATATAAGTTTGTCTCTTTCATATTAAGTTCAGTTCAGCAGCGGCCATTCTAAGAGTACTTCCTGCTCCTGCTGACTGACGCTTTTTAGATTTGCTCCTTTGCCAATTCACGCGCTTCATTTGTTAGCTTGTGCCGCTGGTCAATGTATAGAACATGGCTTTTTTGTCGTTGACATTAATTCACCGGCGACTGACTCCTCTTGGTATTGATTTGCCGTTTTGCCAATTTGGACCAGGCACTCCTTTCCACCATGTCAGGGAAGTCTTGTCTCTTGTCTAACCTTGTAAATTTGTCTTCTCTTGACTTTCGCCAGAGCTGCTACAATTCCTCACAGTCTGTAAAAATGTTGATGCAGGTCCTGGTGCCGGGAAATTAATTGCTTTCGGTAAATAATGTATTTTGAATTCCAAGCCGATATCCTGACTTTTTTATGCATCCGGGGAATTACTTTCGTAGCCTTGAAAATGGAATTGGAAATCGCATCATGCTTTCACCTTTGGGCTGCGGCGGTGGTGGTGATACCATAGCATCGGCGCCGTCTTCGAAATAGCCGCAAACGCCTTTCTTTATTTACAACTTGTTGTTGTGTCATGTGCATTTTTAACGAACCTTGCTGCAGTATTCACTAGCGGTTTTTTTGGCAAAACGACCTTTTCTTCCCACCTTTCCTTCTGGTGTTTGTCACAACAACAAAAAATATAACGTTTTCAGGTTGGAAATAAGACAGCAGCAGCAGCAACTCCACTTGGTTCCTATGGGAAATGGCCGAAATTCTTGGAAACGGCGGCACATTGTGCTATGCATTCAGATCGCATATATATTCGCCAACTTTATAATAAACTCAAAGCCGAAAAGCATTCTTGTAATTCTTTTTGCCAAACCCACATGATGAAAATTTACGATCTGCGAATTCTCCTGGCATTGATTTAA
>JAQGBJ010002241.1:0-17497 GCA_034698345.1 Sphaeridia pumilis
CAACGAGCCACTTGAGCTGTTTACTTGCGCAGTCGGGAATTCGATATGCTTATGCACCGTGCGTATGACCAACAGGACTGTGCGTATGAACGACTCTCAAAGGCTTACTTCAAGCCAAAGCCAAACCTTAAACTCCACGGCAACCTTTTCAAGAGCTAATTTACTAGGAGCTATCATAGATAAAGACAACTTTGACATCATGGCAGCATCTTTTGAAAAACTACTTTATATCTTACATCATTAGCATGTACAGAAACACACATCAAAATATAAATCACAGTTTCAAGTTCAGCTATCCCCAAGTCCAGAGTAAAACTCTTTGGCATTGGCTTGCCGAGAAGAAGGTAGATTGTGCTTCATATCCTTTTTCTTTGTCTCTTTTGTAGCCTTCTTAATATTAGTTGGTAAAGTAAATGTTTCCAGAAAACTAACATCCCAAAATCGAACAACTTTGTCATGGCAAATAGAAGCGATCAAATGACCGTCATTGCAAACGTCTAAAGCTTCTACAGGATACTTGTGCATCCCGATGATGCCGCAATACTTCATGGGGAAGAAATGTACAGCTCTTATGGCTCCATCATCACCTCCGGTTAGGACCATCTTTTCCGTTATCGGTATCAGCGAGTTTATGGCTTCCTTGTTTCCTTTGTATTCATCGCTATGATAGCCGAATTCACCCCAATTGAACAGGTACATGTTGCCGGCTTCATCACCAGCGACTAGTTTAGTGCTTTGCTTGATTGTTCCAAGACAGTTGAAACCGTTGTCATAAGGTTCGGATTGAGTGTCAATCTTTTTGCCTCTGACCTTCAGGGATGATATCGAGCCGTCAGTTGATGCTGCGACCAGGACTCGTCCTTCATTGTCGGATAGCATGGATGAAATTCCGTCTTCTGCAACCTTGTGGGAAAACGCGATGCCGTTCATTCTGCGGTCCCAAGCTGCGCAAGCAAACAATTCATTACATTGATGATAAAGTTTTTCTTGAAAGTTTTGATGTATGTGTATATAATATGAAAGTTCAAGCTTCTCACCATGGACAAAACCGTCTTCATCACCTATCGCCAAAACATTTTCATCAACGATATGCATTGAAATCCCAGGTTCTCTAAAAGAGCCGTTCAAGAATGAATCAGTTGCTAGAATTATTCCGAAGTCTCTCGAGGATTCAAGTAATAGCGCTTACTCTGAGGCATTTTCTATAGTTCGTTCAACCTTCATTCCGTCAGCGTGATAAATAACGACGTTTGTGTTCTTGAGCAACGCATAAACTTTGCTGCCATCTGTGGTCATTTTGACGTCCCGTGTATTGGTATCTCCGAGCTGGATTGATTTCAGTTCCGAGTTTTGGTCATTTGAGTATGAGAACCTATAGATGCATGCATTGACCGTTAGAGCTTTAGAAAACAGTTGTAAAACTTTGTAAGTTACAAGACTAATACTTACATTGTCAAATTTCCATCATAATCTCCAATAGTGATAAGGTCTTCTGATGGATGGAAACAAATGTTGCATGGTGTTGAATCTAGCTTTATATCTGGTGGACGCGTTGAAGGCTTCTTCTGTTGTGCCAGCTTGATCGCCTTGATCACTTCATCCTCCTCGTCATCCTCCTGGACCGGCTGGGATGTTCCGGCTTCTTCGTTATCAGAAATGTCGGACGCAGAGTCATCGCTAAAATCAGTGAAATCACTGCTTTTTTCGGAGTCGGACATGGTGTACGCCTCACTGCAACAGCCACAAGATGTTCAATTTACTGAAACCGTTAACAGAACGATGCGATTCGAGTTTTAAATACCTTTGGTGGATGTTGATGTTCTATGCAAGATGATTTCGTTGTCGATGAAGTCAAACCAATTCGACACTTTTGAACGCTTCTTATGCTCACAAGCGCTTCAACTGTAGTGCCAAAGCGGTTGATATAAAACTTCAAGATTTAATAAATCTATCAGACAAAATCTTAAATCAAAATCAAAATCAAATGTTTTGCCATGTGCGGCTCTTCTTTTGAAAACAGTTCAAAACAGTTTCCCGCCGGACTCTCTGAACGAATCAAAACAAAAATAATCGCCGGCCACTGATGCCAGAGCCATCTAAAGGCAAGTTACCACACTCCTTCGCATAGGAAGAGTTCGCCACTGCATGCAATCTGTTCCACGCCGCTCGAACCAGTCACATCTGTGCCGTCGAATCTGCAGGTTCTCTGAAGATAATTCAGGTTCAATTTGAACAGCTTTAGTCGTCAAAATGGGTCCGGTAAGTAGTTTCTCAAATCAGTCTTACTATTTTACACCTATGATGTTAAAACTAAGCCAAAAAGATAATGCTGGTACTTACTTTCAAGACGGGACTGAAGAAAATAACAATCCTAAAGTTTCTTTAAAACTTTGAAAAACTAAATCTTAATTTTCGTTTACTTTGTATATTTCAGAAAGCTGCCGATAAGAAGAAGGCTCCTGCAGCTGCCCCAGCTGCAGCCAAGAAAGAAAACAAGCCCCCTGCAGCAGCTGCTCCAGCAGCCGCCAAGGCTGACCCCAAGAAAGCTAAGGCCCCACCTGCACCAAAGCCAGAGATCAAGAAGGACGAGCCCAAGGCACAACCTCCCAAGGCTGAAACCAAGGCCAAAGCCGAAACCCTAGTAAAAGCTAAGAAAGCTCCTTCCAAAAAACCGGTGCCCAAGAAGATCAATGCCAAATCACAACTCCGAGGCAAGAGCGGAGCCTCCAAGAAGAAGAAGGGTACCACGAAGTTCACCATTGACTGTACATTGCCTGCTGAAGATCAGTTGTTCAACTCAGGAGACTTCGTAAGTACCGTACACACTCAAAATGTTCATGACTTAACTGTGAGTTATAGATGATCAGCCCGTCGTCCATCGTGAGTCAAAATGTGCGCTGCAACGTCACATTGACACACATAGGGTTTCTTTCCCTATCTGCAACAACTATGGCAGCAGTCAGGTGGTGTAATATCCACCAGACGCTCATGATGTTGTTCAGAAAAAGCTAGGGCATCAGTCCCTAGAACGGGTTTGGCTATCGTCAGGGTCAACTTCCCTGCTCGGTACCGGCTCGGACGTACTGATTAGGGTTATCTTCCCTACATCATACGTGTGTCTTATCAAGTGACTGGTTATCCAACAGGAAAAGTTTTTGAAAGAACGCATCAAGGTCCAAGGCAAGACTGGTAATCTATCCGGTGCTGTATCGCTAGAACGTGGAGATAAGCCAACGAAGGTAGTAGTAGCAGCTACTGTACCTTTCTCTAAGAGGTAAGTCGAGTCAAACTAGACGTGAAAATAGCAAACATCCATCTCCCGTAAAACAACGACTAATTTCGCCGGTTGTCTTGTTTTTGCAGGTATCTTAAGTACTTGACCAAGAAATACCTCAAGAAGAACCTTCTTCGAGATACCCTTAGAGTCATCGCCACTGGCAAGGATGCTTATGAACTTAGGTACTTCCAAATTGGTGGTGAAGGTGATGATGAAGATGAAGCTAATGAGTAAATTTATTTTTGATGAATAAATGAATTTACACAGAAAAATTCTGTTTTTGTAATACTAGTTTAGTTTGATCATTCATGGACCGATTTAAGTCTTTAGGTTAGGGGCTTGATTCGTTTCAAAGCAGCAGATTGGATTTCCAGCGAATTCCTAAAATAGATCTTGGTTAGTTCCAACAATTCATGAAATTTCTTCGAATAATTCTTGTTCGCAGACGCCATGCTTCTTCGCGGATTGGCTTAGGCGAAAGCAAGGGGGCCATGAGCTATGTGACGTTAGCCTTATACTGCATACATATTGATACAGAGAGCTATACGGTAGATGGAGCACAAGCCAGACATGCGTGGATGTAGCTCCCATCACAATCAAATCCATTCCGCTTCTTGTCCACTGTTGATTAGTATGGGCGAAGCCCCGGAATTTTAATACTCGAGCCGTTCAGACTACAAGCTAATAGTTCATGCCGGAAACGCATTACAATTTTGTAAACAACTTTAATATTTTAATAATTATTTTGCAAGTTAGTTTCTGGCTTTGTTCAAACATTAAGAAAAAGTTGGAGTTTACTGAAGGCGTCGTCCGTCATCTCAGTGCTTTGTTTTGATTCGTTGCTAAACAAACTTTCCAGAAAAGAAGGGAACCGGTGTTTTTAGTGGTCAGTGAGATTAGATCGAGACTTCTCATATTTGTTAACGTGATTGACGTGACTCATTAACGTGAAAGGCGATGTTAGCAATTTCAATAAATATTTTGTAAGTTCCCCTTGCCATTTATAATTTTGAATTATTTTTAGTTGCTTGCCGGCATTTGAATGTCAAATCAGGATCAAAACATCAGTTGTGACTCGTGGTTGTTTTGTTTTTGCAGGTGCACTCTTTAGTTGATAATTGATAACAGTCTTTTGTGTTGGATGAGCATTTTGTACTGCTAGCGTCATGGCGGCTGAAGGGGTTGACATAGATTTGTATGCGGACGATATTGAGCAAGACTTTAATGCGGTTAGAAAGCGACAATGTCATTATGTTTATAGTTCTTTGTTTTGATTCATGACTGATCTAATGGCCAATATCTGTTGTGTTCAACAGGATGAATTTGCAGGAGAAGGAGTAGATCTGTATGATGATGTTATCACGTCAGCAGGACGACGCGATTCCGAGAGTGGAGAAGTAGCATCTGCTGAAAGACCTAGTACGCCTAACAATGTTGAAAACTCACCGAAAGTGAACTCGTTGAATACAAGTGGAGATCATTCTAGGAATAACGATAAAGACTATATACAACCGCTAAGGAAGCATCAAGTTTATATTGGAAATCTGACATGGGTAAGTCAATATATATTGTTTAAATGAATTGAAATTGGGAAGTTCGTTATGACTACAACTTATTGCTTGCAGTGGACGTCTGACAAGGATATTCAAGACGCCTTGACGGAAATTGGTGTCCAGGACTTTGCTGAAGTCAAGTTTTATGAAAATAGAGCTAACGGACAGTCCAAGGGATACTGTGTTCTTACTGTTGGATCTGACGTTTCCATCAAGACTATTAAAGAAAAGCTGATCAAGAAAAGTTTGCATGGACAAACACCTGTAGTCACTCCACCAACGAAGCAGGCTTTGAATCAGGTTAGTGTGACTAGTTTTTCCTTCTGTCCAAAATAGTAGAAGAAGCTAATGAATGGAATGCATTATTATTATTATTTTTTAGTTTGAAGCTCAGTCTAAGACTAGGCCTTCACCTGGACCGGGAGGACAGGGTGGTGGAAATCAGGGCGGAAACATGAACATGAATAACATGATGGGTGGTCCTCGAGGTCCAATGATGGGGCCTCAGATGGGAATGGGTGGATACGGACCTCGAGTAATGATGGGTAATCATCCAGGAATGAGAGGGCCGAGAATGGGTCCTGGAATGGGTCCGGGAATGGGACCACCTCCTCATAGGAATATGGGACCGCCAAATCAACCCCTTCCTGGTCAAGGACCCCCAGGTCCGTTCCCACCGATGCAAAGGCCTCCTATGGGACCCGGACCTCAAAATAATATGCCACCAAACGGTCCGCCACAACGACCTCCTGGAATGCAAATGTTTCAAGGGCCTGGACCAATGGGCCCTCAAGGAATGGGTCCGCGTGGCCCTATGCCTCCCAATATGATGGACCGCGGCCCGCCACCACGACAAGACTGGAATCGGCCGCCAATGCAACCATATCCAAACCAGCCTCCTCTCCAGTCTGGTCCTCCAATGGGTGGACCGATTCGTCCTCAAGGAATGATGCCTGGACCTCCGCCTCAAGGCGCGCCTGCTCCTCACATGAACCCAGCTTTCTTCAACCAAGGACCTGGTGGGCCACCTCAAGGACCCCCTCAACAATACAATACCTCCCCACGTCCCAATCCTGGAGGCCCATATCCTCCAATGGATCTTCATGATTCTGCACCTCCTTTGCAGATGAATGAAGCTGAGTTTGAGGAAATAATGGGGCGTAACAGAACTGTTTCTAGATCTGCAATATCCCGAGCAGTGACTGATGCTGCTTCAGGGGAGTTTGCCAGCGCCATCGAAACATTAGTCACTGCGATATCTCTCATCAAGCAGTCCAAAGTCGCGGGCGATGATCGTTGCAAGATCCTGATCAGTTCCTTACAGGATACTTTAGCTGGAATTGAAGCCAAGAGTTACGGAAGAACTAGAGGTAATGAATCAAAATACAGTTTACAAATTTGCTTCTACTGTTACATGGCTGAAGTAACAATGCATTTTAACTGCTTTCATTTTAGAACGTTCTCGGTCTCGTGAAAGAGATCGTCATAGGGCTGGTGGTCGTCGTAGGGAGCGGTCTCGAAGCAGAGACAGGGAATACCGCGAAAGAAGTAGAGAACGTTATGACTACTATCCCCGGGAACGTAGTCGAAGTCGAGAACGTGAATACCGAGAGCGCAACCGAGATGAAAGGTAAAGATTGGCTCGGATTTCTTGCTGAGTTTCATACGTATTGGGTGGTCTTCAAATATCGACATTTTTCAGGTACTATGAGGACCGCTATCGTGAACGAGACCGTGAGCGCGAGCGTGAGAGGCCAAGAGTGGTGGAGCCAGATCGTAGTCGAGAGCGAGAAAGAGAGAGAGAGCCTGAACGGGAAGCTGTTCATAGGCCTCCTAGGCATTAAATGGGAAGTGTCACAATGTGGCAGGTACATTAATAGGTTCAATCGTACTTTCTTGCAGAAATGTCTAGATTCCGATCATATAGGTTTTGCTTCTGATAAATGTAATTTGTCAAACAGTATGGGTAGTGCACAATGTTTTCAAATGTTTCTGTTGTAAAGCAATTCGACTAGATTATACTTTAGTACTGGCTGTACATTTACAGAATTTTTGGACACTGTTTTGGATAGATATCTGTCTTGTTTTTCGAACACAAGAGGTATGTATTATGGTAGCGTAGCGTAAGTTATTGTCTATTTTTTTGAAGAATTATGATCATTTCCTGTAACTTGTAACGAGAAAACCTCGAAGCAGTTTACTATAACAGTACTATAGTAAGGCATAGTCTTGGTTGTTTGAAATTGTTACTCGTGTACCGAAATTGTTCGACACTAAATTTAAAATTGGAACTGTAAAATGAATGAAAGTTGTATGTTGCTATTATAAGTTTATTGAACGACTGTAACAACTTCTCGTTACGCGATGTACCTATAGCCTTACACTAAGATTTGTTCAATCACACACATTCGGGAATGTGTGGACTTCCCTATTTATTTTAGTTTTGTACTGTGCCCGTAAGCGTCATCTACACTACTCGTTGTTTCCATTTTGCTAATAACCCTTGTATTGGCAGGAGGGCACAAAGGTAGATTAATACCAAATTATAGTTTTAAACATTCCATACGAGATGTGATGTTGAACATCAGTAATTAGCTACGCCAGAAACTTGTATATAATCCAACTTAACCTCTTTACAACTTCCGGTAACTAGTAAGAATATAGACAAGTTCAAAGGTAGGGAAACCACTGTAGTTTGAAGGATGGATGAATCCCATCCTATGAGAATCGAGCTTGAATAGTATTTGATTCTGTGCTTGTGAATACCGTGAAACAAGTTTGTGTCTGGATTGCGGATACATTTTTCAGGCAAAGTTCTATATCCTCTATAAGATACGAAGATATTTTGTGATATTGATCGTTCAAGTCTTTTCTAGTCAGGTCATACAATAATCTAAACTTTATGTATATTTTGAGCAACTTCAATTTCGAAGCAGGTTTCTTTTTGTTGTCCCTAAAATTATTTTTCGGCTTTTGTACCGGTCTGTGTGTTGTATCAGAATCTGCGGCAAGCAGCTAACCGGAAGTGGTCAGATTGCTGCTGATCGGGTCACCTGGATGATGCGCTTGCTCATCACGTGGTGGCCCGCTTGACATCTCATCGTTTGGATTCCGGATGTAATTATCTTGGTGACAAATTGTACAGTACGGTACTTTATGTGAGATTCGTAATGAGGGAAAGGTACGTGAATTGTATTTATATTTGTTCTTCTCAAGTTGTTTAACTGTTTACCTGCATGAGACATGGATCGTTACATTGTTTTTTTAAGCGCAAGTGTAGTATATTAACGACTGTACTCCTTTGTGGTTTTGCGCGTAGAGTTAGCGTAATGACTATTTAATGTTTGACGATTCAAGCCCTTCCGGAAGGGCTTGAAATATGGTTCGACTGTACTAAGTTTCACATTTGGTGTCCTTTCTCTTGGTTCAGTATTTCACCTGTCCCTTCTAAGATTAAGGGTGTTAATTAATGATGGTAACGATACTCATGACACAACTTCGAAACTTCGGCGTGGTCGCCGGCAGTGTCAGTTCTCAAGCGCGAATGGATATTTGTCAACCTATTGATCCTAGAGGTCTTTCAGTATCGTGTCGCCATTTTGAAACTTTGGACGCTTGTTTTTTCGTATCCTTCTCTGCACAACTGTCACTAGTGTAAACTTAATTTTACGAAGTGGGAAGTGTGTTCCCTGTGTATCTAGCGATTCCAGTAACTGGCGCGGACAAGTCTTGAATGTCGACTCAGTGTTCCTTTATTCAGACTTTTAAGTATTGGGTGCCTATGTGTATCTCAACAAATGCCGTTATCATTGAAGTTTAAGGACTTTGACTGTAACTCCCCAAGTATCACCACAGGTGATATTTGCCGCCATCTTGTACTTGTTGAACGATTTCTGCAAGATGGCAACGAGCATGTAGACTGCTGTGTGCAGAAATTCCTGAAAGACTGATGAAACCTCTAGCCTGTGATGTAATCAATAAGTCTGATCATATTTTTTTATTTGTGTACCTTGAAATTCGCGAACCCGATACTGAACTATAAACGCATTTTTGCTGATAAATCTCCAATGACATTCGTGGTTCCACAGGCGTGTCTTCGGCGGTTTAGATGTATTAAGGGCATTCACGGCGGCGCGTACATTATTCTTTTTTGTACCAGCATGGCTTTTTAATCAAAAGTATTCGTTTTTAACAAAAGAGATACTGTAAATGCGACATTGAGTGCTTTTTTGCTCATAAATGTTTCCGTTATGATTGTTGCTGAGACTCTTCCTTTTCCCACACATCCACATCGTCTAAACCGTTGATAGCGGATCTGTTTCGGAGTTCTTCTTTCTGAAAAAAGTTTGGATGCTACAACTCTTGTTTTGATGTTAAATAAGATTTGCGGAATGAATGTTTCGGTTAACTTACCTTAGTGTCAGCTTTAGCAAATTTCTCGAACATGTTGCTGAAAATCTGCTTCTCTCTATTTTTATGTTCTTTGATCAGCTTGTTACAAACGGCTAATTGTTGCTGGGCAGGCTTGTTACTAGGATCAAGCTCCAATACTTTTTGGAAGGAGGTTTTGGCCTCTTCCGGCTCATTCAAGCTCAAGCAGGCTAGTCCCAAGCGGAAATGGCCTTTGACGTTGGTTGGGTCCATCAATAATGCTTCTTCAGCATTATTTTTGGCATTGATTTGATCGTTCACTTTGATGTAGCAGATGGATTGGTTCAAGTAAGCTGCCAGGATCAATGCCTTTCGTTCCTCTTCTTCGTCACCTTCAAGCACTGGAATTCAAGATATCGGTCAAGTAGTGCAATGATGGAGACTTTTAGAAAAGCTACTAGCTACACTTACTAGCTTCCGTCTTGAGAAAATCTACAATCTTTTTGTATTGGCCAGCAGCAAGCCTGTACTTGGCTTGAGTAAAGTAATCCGTGCCTTTGGCTTTAAATTCTCTGGCCTGCTCCAGCTTTTCTTGCCCGTTGAGTTGCCAAGCTTCCTTAGCCTGCAATAAAAGTACATTAAAGATTCTGCTTTTAGTCAGTGAGACATGGATTTAGCACATAAATTCGATTTTACCTTAACGAAATGTTTGAGATACACAGTATAAGTGACAACAGCGCCTGGCGGAATTCCGAATTCGGTATTTCCAGTACTACCGAAAGCGTATTGGGGTTGCAACGTGAGTCTCGACTTTTCACTTTCCGTGAACTTGTACAAAGCTTTCTCAACACCTAATGGAATGTTAGCATCGTTTCCTTCTCCCAAATGAAACTTGACTGTCCTCTGATCAAATATCCTCCCTTCGTGTTGACCTTCCAGCTCAACTGCGGAAAATGCAGCACTCACCATTAGTATCATTTGAACAAGATGATAACAGAGCCACTTGCAGCGATCAACTTACCTTCAACTTCCGCGCCTTCATTCGGGGAATAGTGTTTGTTGCCACCTGCGACAATTTTTCGACGAAGAATGCCACCGTCCTTGTTCTTTGACAGATCTTCCTCTTTCCAATACAACATTTCAACCTAGATCGAATTAAAGATAGGTTTAGATAGTTCAACAACAGGCAGGTAGTTGCACTAAAAATTTTCTCGCATTACCTCGAAGTACAAAGTAGAATTTGCTGGAATGCTTCCTTGACCTCTGGACCCATATGCGTAATCAGGATGACAGATAAGAAGTGCCCTCTCCTTCTTCTTCATCGTGGCTATTCCTTGATCCCATCCTTTTATCACCGCACCTATTACAGAGAGAAGCCATCATCAAATTCAAAATCCTAACACCAAACACGATCTTGCCGGATTCACAACAAACCTGCCCCCAATGTGAATTTGAACGGGTCACCCTTGGACCTATCGAATTCAGTTCCATCGGGAAGTCTGCCAATGTAGTGAACAAACACCTCGGACTTGTCCTCAGGCAACTCGTCTCCTTCTCCGGGAACCAGGATTTCTTTGTAAAGTTTGCCATCTTGGTCTTTCGAAATGTCGACTGATTTTTCATTAGGAGTGTAGTTCAAAGGTACTGGTTCCGTTTGGACCACTTCAGTTTGCATTTCTTCTCCAGACATGTTCGATCTGCTCAAAGAAAACAGGCATTAGAATTTCTGTGACGGAAATTAAGCTTTAACATAAATTAAACCTTTTACCTTAACTCTCAAGTTTCTTCCGCTATATAACGTCTTCCCTAATGACAAGTCGAACAGGAACTAATCAAGTAACGAATAGTAAAAAGCGACTTGAATTCAACGTTTTATGATGTAAATGGTTCAAAAAACGAATAATTATATATCAGCCGGTTAGCCTCAAAAGATCAATTTCCAGAATTGGACTTGTTCAGAAAACACGAGTTCCCGCGCGGTTTGGTGTCATTGAAATGAATGCGTCCCCAACACAACGCTCGCTTTATGGCTCTAACTCAAGACATTTCTAGAAGTGTTGATCTGAATAGAATCAGGTTCTAGAAGATACGAAATACCGCAAGTCATGTCTTGACCATCCATATCTGCTGCGGTAGCTTGTGAAATCAAAAAATTACCAATGCAGATTACACAATTTTATTTCCGCTGAACGAACGGTAGGGCTACAAGTTCAAGAATTGCAAACGTTTCAACAGGCTAGAAAATGATGATAGACGCATAGTAACTACAATTCACAGCAGAACACAATCTGCAGTTAACGGTGAATCGGCTTCTACAGTCTTGGTCAAAGTTGAGCCGATGACATACTCTATTTCTTGAGGTCTGATACCGGGCGGTTGAGAGACCTTGACTGCAACGTCCAAGGGACGAATTACATTGCCTTCTTGAAGTTTTCTGGTAGTACATATTGACTTTCCTAGTTTATTGAGACAAGCTTCCTCTGAAGGCAAAATGACCTGAAATAGGCATCAAGTTGAAATTAACAAACTGTAATTTCGTCGAAACAAAACATAAGAACTTGGTACCTTCTTAGGCTCGCCCAATGCCGCCTCGACCTCCCTTATGCTAGTCACCATGTTTTTCAGTTCCAATGGCTCCAGCGAAGAGGGATGATCAGTGCCCTTCAAGGAGTGATCTTTAGTAATGTGCTTCTCGATAACCTGAAATGCCACATGATTTAAGAGTTTGAAGCTTCAAGTTGATGCAGAGTAAAATTTTGGCCAATACTTACTTTAGCTCCTCTGGCGACCGCAGCAACAGAAATGTGGTAACCAATGTCGTGACTTGAAAACCCGATACAAGTTTCTGGAAACTCTGATCGATACAAATCCAGGACTCTTAAATTGACATCGGATGGCTTTGTAGGGTACGACGAAATGCAATGCAGCAAGGCGACGTTGTTGTGGTACTTGAGAATCAGATCGTGGGCACGTTTGACGGTGTGAAGTTCCGACATACCTACGTAAGTAAAGCACATGAAGTTTGGTTAACGAAGTAGGACATGACGAAAATTTTGATATTCGATCATGTGAGAACGTACCAGTGGAGAGGATGACCGGAATCTTAGTTCGGGCTACGTGTTCCAACAAAATAAAATTGTTGGTGTCTCCGGACCCAATTTTGATAAATGGTACCTTGAGTTGGGCTAGGAAGTCCACAGATGGCTGGAAATTGGAAAATGCAATACTTAAATATTGTGGTTTGGATGGTAAACACGTCTTCTAGACTCACTCAACTTACAATATCCATTGGAGAAGCAGTAAACATTATTTTTACGACTTCTTCAGCGTAACGTTGCAGCTCGCGGAAATCGTCATTGGAGAACTCCAAATGTGCTCGATGTTCCCCGTATGTTTTTCCAAACGAATTTGGACTCTGATACGGGGCTTCGAGGGCTGAAGCGGTGAATCTATGTCGAAGACTTGACTTTTGGAACTTGACGCAGTTGGCCCCGGCATCCTGGAAGGGGAAAAGAGATCATAAGTAAGACGGTATGTGAAGGAACTTGAAACCAGAAAAGTGTGATACTTACTTTGGCTATTCGGATCAAGTCTTTGGCGATATTGATATCTCCTTGGTGGTTCTGTCCCACCTCGGCGATTATGAAACATGGATGCGAGCCTCCGACCGGAAGCTTGTCTGACAATCTGGGCCCTTGGTCGATGTGGAGGTCCCAAGGAGAGCTGATTCTAGACATATACTACTAGACGGCTTAATTTCACTAACAATGAGATTTAGATTACGTATTTATGAGTAGATTTTACCTGTTCGATGTTCATCTTGCATGTAACCAAAGTTTGAACCAATGTGTGGACTCTGTCAACTTGGAAGATGTACTAACTGGAATCCAGTGTTTGCATGGAACGTCTTCTTGGACACGATAATTTGTCAGATTTGATACTGGACAGGGTCTTGCCATTGCACCATGTTATGTTAACTGCATTCAGAAACACGATAAGAATGAGATAATGTGAATGAATCTATGTAGTTTGAACTTGGTCTTCTTGATCCTCGCGTCTTGAGTTAAAGTCTACACCTATAAAAAGTAGAAGGCTTGGCTGTTCAAATTGACGTCTGATATAATATTTCTGACACAACTTTTAACGTGAGTGTATCAATAAAACGGTAAAATCCATGCTAGAGCGTAAGTAAACAGTGTAGCAATCTACACGCGGGAATCACAACTAGCAACATTTAACCAACAAGTTACTCGACAATTATTGCATTCTTTATTACGAGTTTCGTTTCGCTCCCAGATCGGAGTTGACAGTTGGATTCTCGATGTCATCAATCAAGATCCGAATTCACAGAACACATTTCTTCTGTATTTGTTGAAGGCGGTGTCAGCAATAAATATATAGTGTTTGGCCAAGAGAGCACTGACTTGAAACTTAATCAAGATTTTTTGCATTAATTTTATCATACAACTACATAACAAACCTAAATCTCTCTTTTCCCAGATTTCTCCTGACAGCTCTCAGTCAGAAACAAGTTGCAGGTAAAGTTTTGAATCTTTTCAGTCAACTATGCTATGACGATAAATGGCACCAGCGTCAAATCTCTACAAGGATATAATCAATCTATAGTTGCCCTGTTTCAAGGTACTTGATGACACGAGTCTAATCAGTTACTCGGATACACTCAGGTCGCTTGCATATGTCTTGTTAAGGTTCTAAGCACCATAATCTCAAGAAACCAATCTTCAACTGACAGTAAAGCTAGGTCATTTAGCAGCACAACGTTAACATACTTCTATAGTCTACTTACAAGAATAGAGTTTTTGAGAAGAACAAGGGTCAGTAGAGTAGCCATCAAGGTACAGTTGCCTTCCAAAGCCATGTTACTGACATAGAGCTACCCTGCCATTTTGTGACTGATGGGATGTACAATATTTAAGGTAACTGTCATTTGTAGACTGATCCCTTAACAGAACACGACAAAATTAACAATTTACAATGAGGTCAAATTTCGCTAGCATGCTCCACATCCAGCGGGGGATCACGAAACTACAAAATATATATGTCCTCAGCAAAGAAAACATAGTTAAGTATCTTGGTTTGAACAGTCACACAGCCAAGTCATACAGTCGGACGGGTTCCCTAAGGTTGTGACAAAATTAACCCTGCGTATTGCATTGCACAAATCAAAACGTTTTTGAGGTTCTTCAGTCGACTAGCACTCCCCAGTTGTGAGATACTCGACCGTATTGAATGTCAGTGAGATCCTTTAGAATTCTTGCGTAAAGTGGATCCTTTTGCTCGGCTGTAGGAATATGGTGGTGCTTTCCATCGTAGAAAATGTTATTCACAGGGCAAACGATGCATGCTGTTCCTGCTCCAAAGAACTCCAGCAGCTGAAAATATCAAAACATTTTATAGAAACTTTGTAAGATTAAGATTAAACATCTAAAAGGTTAGCACTAAATTATTCTTACCCTTTTTTCCTCATTCAGCTGCACAAGCTCCTTCATGGTGACTTTACGTTCTGTGACTTTGAATTCTCCCCACTCTCGTACTAGGTCAAGGATACTTTGACGGGTTACTCCGGGTAGAATAAGTCCGTACAGAGGTGGTGTAATGAGTTCCTTTTCTAAAAGTTAACAGACAAAAAGGAAATAAATTTTGAAGCTCAAAAATTTCAGTTCCATGGATGCTTACCTCCTTTTGAGTTCTTGATGAGCATGAAAATATTCATAGTTCCTACTTCTGTCACTTGATGATCTTCACCATAAAGCCACAACACTTGCTGAAGTCCAGTTCTTTCAGCCGTTTTCTGAAAATAGTAAACAGTTAAGTGACAAGTGCTTTAATCAGTTCTCCATCTTCTGCTATCGTAAGTTAGTAGTAGTACCTGTACAAAGACAGTAGGGCCGTAGTTCGATCCTACTTTTTGATCGCCAGTGCCGCCTGGCCAAGCTCGTACATACTGAGGATCTGCAAGCAACGAAACTGGTTTGAAACCAGTTTCAAAGTAAGGACCAACTGGGCAGAGGATGACATACAGCAGAGCGTTGTTAGAGCAAGCAACGCCCAAAGACGGCTAAAATAATAATCGCATTACTTACACCTCATGAATCATTCTCTACCTCATGAAAAGTTCTGGAAGCTAACTCACATCTGTACCAATAAACGTGGGTCGAATGTACAAGCTAGAGCTTTCTGAATGAGGAATCCATTCTTCATCGATCCTGATCAGTTTCTTGATGCAGTCGACAAATTGGTCAGGCTCGAACGAGGGCAGCAAGATTCTGTTGGCTCCTCGTAAAAGTCTAGCCATGTTCAAGTCAGGTCTGAAGAGTCGAATCTTCCCGTCGACCCCTCTGTACGCCTTCATTCCTTCAAAGAGCTGCAAAAACCAAGATACACATATAATCTTTAATCTATCATAAATTAGCAGCCATTCAAGAAGAGCATGCAATTACCTCGAGGGCATAATGCAAAACTTTAGCTCCAGGATGTAACGACAGGTTGTGGAAAGGTGAGATTATAGGTTTGTCCCATCCCTTGACGGAATCCCATTCCGCCTCCAACATATGATCGGTAAAGCATTTTCCAAAGATCAACTTTGAGACTTCAGGTTTTGGTTTGAGCTTGTCTGGAGATGCAAGGTTCACTTGCAAGTCTGTAAACTATGAAATCAAAACCATTGGAATATAATACTGAATTCTTCTTATTCTTTCGTTCGGTAATGTGCAAAACACCATGTTACCTTGAACGTTCCATGAGTATTCGCTGTACTGTAAGAATTGGCTATGTGGTGCAACACTGGGGCATTTGCCTTCCAATCCTGAAATGAAAAATGTCTAATTAACTCACTTGAAACAAAATTTTTCACCAACAAGATATTTTGTTACCTTAAGAACTGAAGTTCCGATGGGGCGAAATTTCGCACACAGTCCAGAGAGTTTCGCCATAAAAATTGTTTCAAAGAGCTTCGATTGCTTGAAAACACTGTCGGTTGACTAGATTCGACGTTGCCTTCCTTGCGTCGGAAGGAACTTGTTCAGATCAAGCTGCCGGTAATCTGCCAAACAGTTTCGTCATTCAGTCATTCAGAATAACACATTAATGAACACTTGCTGGATATTCATCATAAGCTACAAGCTAAAACATCTGATGATAGTTAATACATTGTCTACAAGGTCACGGTTACAAACTTCTTATCCAAGTAAGTTCACTATTTGACTTACTCAGGTCACCTACTGAAATTGAGACCATTCTAGCCTATGATTTATACAATGTGATTCTACAGCTCTCAAGATTTGTGACATTATCGTCAAGAAATTCTCTTGCACTCTTCAAAACTTCAAAGGAACTAAATAGACACGGAATTGACGGAATCAACTCCTAACTAATGACTAATATTCCTTGAAACAACTTCTGGAACCTAAATGCTCCACTGTCTTTGATGTCGTCACCAATGGCTATTAGCCAGCCAAAGTCGCATTCAAAGAATGTGCCCTTTCATCTTCATCCTGACGACTTGAGCTTCAACATTGATTCAAAGGGAACCAAATCATTAGCAGAACAGGTGATCTTTGATCTACCTCATCTTTACCGTTGCGATGAATAGCTTGAAAAACACCTGAGCAAACCGGATTGCTTCCTGACTCTTTTCACGTGCGTCAACGTTGGTTGAGTAACTTTTCGCAAGTGCATTCTGCACTCGTTAATTACGGGGCATCTTTCGTTTACGTTGCGTGTCCTAGCTGACGTCACTGCAATATCATATATACGCATACCAAAACCACGTGGTGACGTCTCCCCCTCAAAGCTCCAAGTGTTTACAAACAAAGCTGGAGCTAATCTACACCTGACCGACCCTTCAAGCCTAGGTTAATTCAAATCATAACTTTTACATCTTTTATCTGTAAACTATAGTCGATCGATACGTAACTTACCTCACTTGATCAACGGTTGAGGGGGATCCTAGGGCCAAGGCCAACAACAAAACTGTTTGTCTTGCGTAGTAGAAGATCCACTTGAAAGTTTCAGTTGTGATCAAACACTTTCGGATGTTGTACCAAGTTTAATAGAGAAAGTGTAATTGTTCTTGCGAGGTCAGGCTGAAATCAGGTGAATTATCGATACTTGTTAGTAAATATTTAGCATCATGTGCTCAAAACAAGCCAAGAAACGTACACTAGCTCACACGACACAGTTGTGTTCAACACGACGGGATTGGTCTCGGAGAGTGGTGTGAAGCTGGTGGGCCAATTGCATGGCTTCGGACTGGAAGGCCGGAACCTGACGTCAA
>JAQGBJ010002242.1:0-17496 GCA_034698345.1 Sphaeridia pumilis
AAATTTGCAGACAGTTACGAGTTGGGGATCAGTTTCAGAACCAGATCAAGTTCAAGGATAGGTGATCAAGTGATCAGAAGAAGAATGTGGTTTGCTGCGAATACAACAAGGTCTGCTCTGCTCGTGATCGTCCAGACGAGTTTTTCGATAGGTATCGTCAAAAGTTCTGAAGAAGCAGCTAAATCTTGTTGGTTCAGTGAGAATGGATCCCGTATGTTAATTATCGGGTGGTCACGCATGTACTGATATTATACACTTGTTTCTGTAAACTGTTTCGCCCGAGGGTTTAATCTGCCTCTTGTCTTGTGTTCTCCAGGTGTAAGGTGTGTATTAGTCAGTCAGTCACTAGAAGATCATGTCCAGCAGTTGGTTTGCCCGTCTCTGAGAATTCAAGATGAGATGTATCATATGAAGCCAGATTTTTCAAACAGAACATAAGGAGCTACGTAGCGATCAGTTGAAGGATTCCAAGATCATCAAAGGCGAATCTACTGTAGATTGTGTCATCTGAATCTGAAGCATGGAACAAGTACGTTATGAAGAACGCGGTACCTTGAACTTCCAAAGTTAGATCAATCTCCAATCAAGATGATTGAACCGGCAATGCGTCATTCTCAAGCATTATCGACGCAACATTAACATTCCAGCCGGCTGCAATTCCATCAGTCTCGTCACACTACCGGTCTTCCGGTACTTTATTTTAGCGGTTTTGTTATGGTCTACACATTTCTATTCTTCTAGAACTTTCCCAGGTTGTTGTCACCTAACCTTTTACCTGTGTGTGTAGGCTAGAACCGGCATTATGCTAACTCTTTGCAAGTTCAGAAACTCCCGTCGCCTCCGGCCCATTAACACCTGGTTTGCGGTTGGCAACCGACGTTGGAGAGTTTTTGCCAAAATGACCGTTGGGCATGCAAGCTTTTTGCAAGGTGCAAAAAGCTGTCGTATAAAGTTCATGTGCGTTTTATATCAGCGGAAGTTCAACACGTAAGGGCTGACTGACCAAAGCTTTGTGGGTTTTTGTATACCTGGAGTATCCAAGTAACGAGACGAGTCACATAAGTATAATTTCGTTCATAATAGCAGGCGGTCGCCGATCGGTCGTTACCATTAGGTCGTTCCTCCGCTAGTTCTTTCTTTGCAGCCTTCGTTTCTTCCGGTTTTTTGCTATTATTGTGACTGACTGTTCGTGTGACGTAAGGTTTTGCGTGACCTGCATTTACCTTTTACTGTTGATGCTTAAATGATTCAGTCAGAGATTCTAGTGGAGTCTCTTTTCTAGCCTGTCAAAAACTAGCGTTTCGATTTACGGAAGTATATACATCTGTTCCGCATTAGTGATTGACGGTACCTTCTTGAGTAAACTTTATGTTTACTTGAAATTTTGCTTTCTTCCCCATAACTAAAATTAGCACTAGAAGTAGGTAAGTGGGCTTCAGGAATATAAACAAACTTTGAGAAAAATACATAGACCTGATTGATGAACCAGGAAACTCCTAGTCCACTTGTCTGACTCAAGTCAAGCGTCAATCAGTCGGGCGCTTCCAGCGCTTTAAACTAGCGGTTGCTCTACGCATAGTAGACGCTGAATGCGTTTTAGATTTCATGATTGCACTCTGCATTAGCTGGCCTTCTAAGTGGATGATGATGAGTATTTTATTTGCACAGCATCCGTTTGTTTGCAGTGCTGTTCACATGGCCTGTATGCAATTCCATTATTGTTCCGAACCACCAACAAAGCCCCTGAGTGACAGCCAGACTCGCTGCCAGCGACAGCAGCAGCGCAGCGTTCATTCATAAAGAATACACTGATAATATCAGTTTCACTAGAAACACATACACCTGAAGAGAGTGCAATTTTGTAGCGGCGGTGATATCGATATCATGACAGCGTCGCTATAAAACACCATAGCACTTTTACAACATCGAAACGGAAGGGCGTTGTACTTTCACAGTCATCCCTGTGTATTCCGTTCCATAAAATCTGCGTTAAAACATGCATAGTTTCATCGATACCGAACAAAGTTTCTCCTGCAGTTCCACAGATTGCACACCAACAAATAAGATAGTAGGTCACCACTGTGGAAGTGGCTCCTGCACCATCAGAACCAGATATTTCAGCGTATTTTTAGACACCTCTACGATTTGTTGATTATCCACACACACAGATGGTTCAGACTTTGGTTCTTTTCTGTCAGAGCCATTGGCTTTTAATGCACCGTGGAGACCCGGTCCGAGTGTTGCTAATGACCAAATACTTGGCTGAGGCCCATGGAATCCACGTTTGTGGTAGGCCGGTTTCGTCATGTCCCCGACCGGCACATTTATGGCGTTTTGGTCGATGGACGGAAGTCGGAAATCTGTAGCAAGCAACTCGAGTAGTTATGCGAAAGTGAGCAATGCTTCAAGGGGGGAAGGAACAATTAACGATACCTGTAAACGTTCCCATAAAACTTGAACAGGTGTAAAAGGCTGTAATGTGAATTGCCGGCCGGCAGTTGGGGAATCGAACGTCGTGTTCAACACCTGTACCGGCTGATTTTATCATTGTTCGTGTATATACAGGAAGTTGCGTAAGGGAAAACAGGCGGAGCTGGAGCATTCTGGCAGATTTTGCTTCCAACCATTTTTATGTTCCAAGGTTCCGGTGAGTTTGGGACTACATTACAACACGAGTTGAACGAACCAAAGATTTTGATAGCTCCTAAAATTTATGGCTTGGACCAGACTATAATACTCTTTTTAATGAGTCGTACTGTACCCCACGCCAGCAGTTGGTTTGAAGTTCGAACTAAACGCCAGGACCAAATCAGGTTGTCAAGTTACTTTCGAAACTTCGAAACGCTCTCGATTTTATTGGGCAGACTTCCTCCAGCAATCAGCTGCATCCATAACAAGCAAGCGTCAATGCACATTCACGAAGCTTCATTACTGATTCGTGGTGTTTGTTTCAGCCTTTTTCTTATACTATCTTCTGATCGATTCCATAAATTACCAGCACCCAGCTGTCAATCAGCCCACACTTGTCAGAATATGGAACATTGAAATATCGAAAGCAAAAACTTCAGGAGATGCGCCCAACTAACAGCGTTATTAAACAGCTTGGTTCCTCCTCATAACCGTTAAAGGAAGGTGCTTCTTGCCATTTTCGATTTCGTTTAATGTTATCATCATTTCCAGTTGGTTCATATTGTGCAACAGTTTTTAACGACTTGGTGCACCACGTGGTTAAAGCATGGGCGACTTCTGTAGTCCCACGCACCAGTCTGCAAAAATACGTGAATGCACTTTTTATAGCGCATCTGAAACCCACATTTTGTCTGTAAATAGTAAACATCATGGACATTACAGCGTATGCATGACCTCGACATTTCCAGGCACTGCCTTTTTGTTATGTACGTACTCAACTGTCTGCGGACATGAAACGCTATAATATTAATGTCATTAGATCAGCACAGGTGGAGTCGAAAATATTGCCAAATTTGCCGTTCCATGATTGAAATTTGCTGTAGTTGTGCAGCACCCAACTTGTGATTTATGGACTTGAGCGATTCTGAAAGAGCTGGGGACTTGAATACGTACTTGAGCAGTACCGGAAGAGTCTCCTCAAAAAGTTCTGATACTATACTTAGCCTCTGGAAATCCAGCCTCCTATTAATCGTTCTTGCAGTTTTAGACAGAAATCTTAAACTACTTCCTCGCTGGTATCTCTCAAGCCCTTTGGGCGCCCACATACATCTCGGTAGTTCTCCTCTGTCGTCGTGACGATGAATAAGAGCCTACACCACCTAAACTGACTACTGACATAGGCGGATCACCTGCGTGAGATTACAAAAGAAGGAAATTGAATTTCGCAGCGACAAGGATATCAAATTGCTTAGAGCATTCGGCAATACCACGGCACGACTGACTCGTATGATGAGGATGCGATGAATTAAATAGCAATTGGCCGTGAAAATCCCACGTTGTAATTTTAGCCCCGATGATGGATGGTTGTAGAGCAGACATACACACAGAACTTTAAAGCTTGTTGTATGTTTAGCATTCATAAACATTGAAACTGTTTACCTGCTCAATGTCATACAACAGGGTTTGTTGATGATGGGTAAATTACACAGATGCAGATTTGCAAGGCAAACCTGCCTACCTTGCTGACTGACTGGTCTGATTGGAAGTCTGTTGGGGAAAGAAATTGGCAAGGGATGTCAGATGTAGTGTGAGGTGAGATAAGCTGGCAGATAAGGTGAAAAGGTGATGAAGCCGTCAGTCGAATTGCAGTCGTGCCGTGATCAACATGCAGTTTTGGTATCATCCAAAAGTTTCAAAATTAGTATCTTAGGACCTAAGAATAAGGTTACCATAGTTGTGAAGTGTCTACGATAACCTTGTTGGGCTTTGCCGACAGTTTTAGAAGTGTCTCCCAAGTTACCACAAGTTGGTACAGAAATTTCACTAATTTAGGTGAAGCGGATTTAAACTTCTGGATTTGGGATTGACCTATACTTCGCGGATAAAAAGCTTCAACTGATAAGCAATTTTAGGTGAGAGTCCTGCAAGTGCTTTCCCGCAGAATTTCCCATAGCATGTAAAAATCCAACTTTTCAACAAATTTTGGCACGACATCACTTAAAAGTCAGGTAGAAAGATGCTATCTATCTGATGGTGTTTGAAATTGGTACTTGGAGAGACCATTTCTTGGCTGTCTAACGCCCAGTTGACGCATGCATCACCATTGGCGAGAGCTTCTTTCAAAAGTGTGAAACACCCAAGCTTGTTGTAAGCGAGCCTTGTATTGAGAGACAGTGTTGGTAGAATATTTTGTGCGATGGTGAATCTTGTGGCCCTGCCTACATAACCTTTTGCCCGTGTACGGGAATGGCCACGAAAAGCGCCCACACTTTTCGCCTCCTCCTCCAACCTTCCATGGTCCAACGCTGGGAAGAAGTACTGTTGACACTTGAAGTTGGATAGTCGCGAGAGAAGCATCATAAGAGGGCGCTTGGAGCTATTTTTCAACTACCTCAGTCAGTCAGACTTTGAAGTCTTGAGCCGTTTAAATTTGGTAGTGAAACCGGATCAGCTGTAAAGTTACCCGCATGACTGAATTATGTTCTTTCAAAGGGTGGACAGCTAGAAAACGAATATTTTTGGCGAAAACTGTTGCTACTTCAAGTAGGATCTTATCGAAGTACCTGAAGAGGTTGTGGGGATAATGGATGAATAATGGCAAGAGACCAGCAGTCACTGCTTGTTTTGTTCCGAGTGTGGGCGGAAGGTCCAGTTATACAAGACAAGGTGATGAATGTTTCGTGGTACTTCGTGGTGATCTATTGATTCTGTGGTCCAAGTTCTGAAGTTTTGTTCAAGCTTCAAGAGTTTATTAAGACCTGCAGTAGGTTCAGACAGGTGTTTACAATTTATCTTTGCTGATTTGCGAAAATGGGAGGATTCTTGAACGTTCCGAAATGTAGTTCAGCGGGAGCAATACTCTCGTAACATTTTTACGATTCGCAAATTGATTTTCAACGGAGTAAAGTATAAGGAAGCGTGATGACAACGACGTTGAAAAATTGCACACTTGTGCCCTGTAATCTGTACCGCAAATTTTTGTATAGATGTGAAGCTGAATTTTAAATTTCTGGCAGGAAATATGCACTGTCACTGGGCGGATCACTGAGAATGCATGTGGAACTGGTTGAAGTGCTCGTGGGCTTTAAATTACTTCAAATGCTAAATGTGCATAAGCGATGACGAATGGACGACATTTTGTGGAATCGATTTTTTAGCTCCCAAGTTTTTATCATTTCTTCAAAATGCCCAAATGCCTTGTAGTATGTGGGCTCGTCAGCTGGTAGATTCAAAATTGCAGACAGCGGCAGATGTTGAAAAAGTGTCACATGGCCTGGACAAATGAGATTTTCACTCCATGCGAACTTTGAGCCTGTAAACATTTTTCCTGGAAAGAAGGAAGCTGCTTGCACTTGAGACTACGGCAAATATTGAAAGTTACCGAGGTTAGCTACTGCCAAATTTTTAGATTTGTATGCAGTTTCGATACGTTCTTAGCGGAAGTATGAGAAATTATTGGATTTTGGATTATTGGTTCTTTGTAAATATGTCGAGGGATTTTGTGTTTATATTCCTTGACACTGAACTTTTGAGTTCGCAGTAATGATAGATTCGCAAGCTGTGTGAGGAAATTGCAAGACTTTTCGCAAATACGATTAACGTTTTTATCACCGTTCATACTTTGAAAAGCGTCCTGGGTGGCGAATTCGCAAGGCTGTACCTGACAGGCAGGTGATTGCGATACTTGCGTAGCTCGCTCAAACTACCGCATGATAACCTTCTGCTGTTTGATCATGAAATGAATCATGCTTTTGTGAACAGGAGCGCCTCATTCTTGTGAGTTTTATCTCTGGTAATAATTTGTGCAAATTGGCAAATAGCTTGTAAGCAACCTGAGGCTCGCAAGTCCAGCTTCCATCCATTCAAGAAAGGCTTCTTTTCTGTACCTGTTTCCCTGAGCAAACAACCTCAAATTAAAAAGGTAAATTTTCATAAGGCGATGATTTAATGCTTCAAGGGGTTTACTGTAATATTTGGCGAATTATTCGTAACGACGTGTGGCATTGGATCAGTCCGTCAAGAGCGACTAAAAACGGTTGCTCAGCCAGCAGAAATCTGTAGGCCAAACCCAATCATATTTTTTGCTGCTGCTGCTGCGAGAACACGATGGCTGAAGGCGGCGTGGGAGTTGGTCACTTCATTCTCTTGCATGCACATTTATGGACCTGCTCTCCTGACTGAAATATGAGACTTGGACAGCCTCTCTGAGGGTCAATTTTCGAATGTCGTTCAGCACCAGGCCATTACTTGAAAATATTTAAGAGTTCAACTTGCTTAAAGTTGGCGGCTCCCGTGGTACACCTGCGAGCCATTTCTCTTTGTTCGTTAATGTGCCAATTAAGTTGGCCTCAGGTGTAACAATTAGCAGACTCTTTCTTTCAATTCACCTGCGAAGCTTCGAACCTCGGGCAAGCAAAACTTTCGTTAAACCTTGGGAGGTTTGAATTATGGAAAAGTTGTCTATTAGCTGTGAAAGTAATTATTATGGTAATACCAAAATTCTTCAGAGCATTCACAAGTACATGTAGACATGTAAAAGGTCGAGTGAAAGTAGGCTAAATAATCAAAAAGTTGCAGCAGTAAAACTTGACGCTGTGACGGCGTTGCATCAAGAAATAGTTTTCAAACTCTGACCAGGACCAGAAGCAGGTGAAGGTCTTTACCGCAGCTTTGATGATAAAATCAAATCACAGCTGATATCTGTGTAATGTAAACTCGAGAGGATGTCAAGGTGGGAACCACATGTTTGTGTTGCATAAAGCAATCATATGTCCGAGGACACGAAATCTTTCGCTTGCGTGTAACCTGGAAATGAGGACAGCCATCAGCGTCGGAGACGCTGCGCTGTTCCTCGGTCTGAAGAAGCCAAGATTGATTCATCTCAACAAAGCCGGTTCGCTAAGGCAAGCACGTAAAGGCAAAGAAGTTTGACGTGCCAGTGCATATATGCCTGTTCATCAACAATCAGCCGGGCTGTGTATAAGATGCACTTTTTTATTGATTGGCCTATAAAAAATGATGACTGGAAATTGGCTAATCAATTTGAGCTTTCAAAGTCGGTCAGCAAGGCCTCGATATATACTCTTAAAAGTTGGTTTACCGTACGATCGAGTTAATGGTATTAAAACGGTTCATATTTTTTCAACAAGTAAAGTAAATTGTAAAGTGGCTTGTGGTTAGTATGTGAAATTCGCAAATTGATGTGGTTGAGCATATACTGTTGTTGAGGTTTGAAACTTTATATTTTACTAGTGGCTGGTTAGTTGGTGGTTTGAGCAAATAAAATGTTTGATTTCTTCAATTTACCCCGGTTGGAAAGCTAAATTGTAAAGACTGCAATAAAGTGAAAATTCACAGTAATGAGCCATTCAACCATGTACACGCCTTGTCTGTTATTGTAATTTCGATTGATTTGATATGCGATTGGATGGACAAATATCAAAAGAAATCAGCGTTATAAAAGTGTAAATTTAAAGCATTAATTTAAAGGTTATGAGCAACATGTTCATTGTTTATATGGGCAGTGGCAAGTCGTCGTGCCTTTGATGGCCGCTTGAATACAGCCAATGTTATGGTATGGCGGAAGGCCTTGTTGCGTCAAAAATGCACTTTTGTGCTTTTGTCGCTGTCCCAGAAAAGTGTGAATGAAAGTAGCCGTGTGTTTATGGTGTGAAAAAGTTTCTAGTTTTTTTGGATATGAATTTTAATCAGTTTAAGGGCAATTTTTTATCGTTGACACGTGTCAATGAGCTGCATTTGATACAAAAATACGGTTTCTTCGTTTTCTGACAGCTGAAATGTTACGAAATTTAGTTAAACTAAAACTTCGTTCAGATAAAAGCCGTCAAACCAAATTTGAAAAAAACTGTGTTTCTTCAGTAATCATTCTGTATAATTACAGGTATTTCTGTAATTTTAATTTGCAAAGGGAAATTGTCAGTAATTTAAGCTCCACCGTTTTTCTAGTTCGTGACATTCAAAAGGCTTAACTAACATACCGTGAAGATGATTACTACTTATGTGTTGTGCAAATAAGCACATTTTGAAGCTGTGGCTTGTAATTAAATGACCGGTCATCTTCATCTTAAGCTCATTATCAATTTCAAGGTGGCAGATGCAATTTTGTGAGCAAGGATGACCGCTTCACTGATATGCTGTCATGTTTACGTTAACATCTTAATGGTGATGCAGCCATAGTGCATGTGAAGGGTTGAAGGGCACAACATAGCAGCAAAAATTCAAGGAGATTCGTTACAAGTCTGTTCATTTAATTAATGTTGTTTACCCTGGAGACATTTTATGTTACACAGGAAACATCATCGCAGCAGGACGTAATCCAGTGTACTTGCCAAATTCCAATTACAAATGTTCCGCCTGGAAACTGACTACAATGCTGCAACCCCAAGCAATTTCCCGTCGCGAATATTCGCAATGTCCTGTAATTCGCTATAATTGCAATAATTATTGCAGATTGAACCTGCTGACTTTTCTAGTTTGTTTCGCAGTTGGCATATTTTTTGCCCTGGTTAATATAACGGGACTGTAAAAAATCTAGCAAATATTACGACAGTTCTGAACTTTTTGTGCTCGTAACACTATTCCCACCGGTGCACTTACAAGTCAAAGTTACGTGTTAACAAGCCAAGTATCTGAGAAAATGACATGATACGACGACGATAAAACACGATACTGCAGAGCCTCAAAACTTGATTGCATAGCAGGGAAAAATTCTCCGTTTTTTGATGGCTTGTCGACATTACTTGAGCTGAGCTGGTTGGTTGACGCAATTTGTTTTGTTGCATGCTGTCTGGGTATACAGATGGCTTGCTAATACGCTTCTTAATACCTGTAATAATGTTCGGTAGTCTGGTAAATTGGCAAGTAGTATTGTTCCTTTCGCCAGGTAGTCAGTCAGCATTATAATCTCAATTGTGTAGATTAATGAAAGGTTTAATGAGGCTTGATGATGGGATGTTTGCACTGTTGCACAAACATTCTATTATTGTCTTCTTCAGCTCTGAGGAACAAATACCGTCAGCGTTTATGATTAATATAGTATTGCAAAATTGAGCCAAATCGCAGACATTGCAAAAACTACTGTTGAAGCTGCTGAACTTCATTTCATTATGACCAGTTGATCCTCATGTCACAAAGTTCTCACAAGAAAATGTTATGTGAAAGCTTTAAAGCTTTGCATTGAGCGTCTCAAATTATTCAGCGCTGCTAAAAGCGTAATTTAAGCGGGGGCGGAAATGTCAAGTTCTCAAGTTGATACCAACAGTGCTACGCAGCTGCAGGCCGAGAGACTGAAATAAATGATATTCAAGTCAAACCGTTCGCGCCGGATGTTCAAAATACATTTGACAGTCTTGACGTTAACCAGAAAAAGGTTCGTTACATAGTTCAAATGGGCCCATCAACTCCAACGAACCTCTGTAGGGCAAGTTCGAAAAACGTTTCTTGGAACGTTTCTTGTTTGTGGAAGGTGGGTTTGAAAGTTCGGATTGAGAGTCATTATTAGGTAGCTTTAGCTACCTTATAGGTTTACCAGACTTGTCCGTCTGTCCGTCTGTCCGTCTGTCCGTCCGTCCGTCACAAAAAAGTTTCCGTGACTTGCATTATGAAGTGCCTGCATAAGACCTGAAGGTGCCTGACACACTTCTGAAGGTGTCTGTCACACTTCTGAAGGTGTCTGTCACACTTCTGAAGGTGTCTGTCACACTTCTAAAGGTGTATGTCACACTTTTAAAGGTGTCTGTCACACTCTCAAAGATGTCTGTCACACTTTCAAAGGTGTCTGTCACACGCAAATTAATGTGCTAAAGCTACCTCTTCACACCGGGCCTCCGGTTTATTACTTACGTGATCAGCTCAAGTGTCGTTAATGTTAATTAATGCAGCTGATGACATTAAAGAGTCTCACGTGAATCTGAACGGCATGAACAACATTATGACGGCACGTAGCAGAATCACTCGTCATCATTTTGCGAACATTATCAATTCCAATGGGCATCAGGTGACAAAATTCCGCGTCCACATAAACCAGTTAGAAGTAATCAGCCGTCTTAATGCTGAAGCCGCTTCATATGTGATGACGCCAAAAACTGGAGGGAACCGGCAGACTAATCCACGCTTGGCACGTAGATCATCACCAAACCTATGAACAAACAAACAAGATGGTTAGCATTCCATCATAAAATTGGCAAATATTTTTAGCACTTCTGGAATATTCCAAAGACAAGAATCATACACACAATAAGCCTTTTCATCAATATGGAGATTAAAAACCCTTTACGTGGGATACGACAAGCAAAGTGTTATGACTTGTGAGTTATCAGCTCATTGTTTTTGATGTTTGTTGACTTGTTTGGGGTCATGGATAGAAGCTCAAGCTGTTTACAACTAGAACTAGAAAATGTTTATCATCACTATTGTAGGATGAGCTCTTTCTGAGCCAATGAAATACGAGTTAGAGGAAGGAGTGGTTCTTGTGCATATCTGACAAGGGGTTACGGACGTAATCTGTTTTCCTGATTCTGATGTAGCAATTCTGCTAATTTCTGCTAATTTAAGTGCCAACTATAGTAAAATTCCTTCAAGTAGTTGCTCAATATTCCAAGAAGCTCATAACACCAAAACATGATCATGATGTGTACCGATAAGCGAAAAGCAGTACCAGTAAAAACACTGATCCACATCACAACATCAAGTATCAACATTACTGATTAATATTACAACGAACCTGTTGTATGATAACTGTAGTGTAACTTTGCTATCTAAATAAACCAGCCAGCATCATAGCACAGAAGCCCAATATTTTTCCGGTGAGCTCTGGAAACAAGTGCAAGGAAAGTTTCTGCTGTTTGCTCAACAATTGGAACAAGATTGTTAAACATCTATACACGAACCTATGGATGCTCGCTCAGGTAGCAATTAAGAAAGCAGCCATACTTTTGATGTTGTGTAACAGATACAAAAATCTGAAACGTACAACCAGCTTCATAACACGGCTTACGAAATTACTGTCATCCAGTACAGTGCTTGTTTGAACAGATGTTACCGTAACACCACCAGTTGACTTCTACGACGCTAGAATTTGTAAAAATTTCGGAATCACAAGTCAAAGAGGACGTTTCTTACGATAGAAGACACAGATTTCACTGCGACTAACCATAAGTCACCCTGCCAAAAACGTTTGAATCTATACTACGACAAAGCTGGCATCCAACTTCATAAACAACAACTCAGTCAATCCAAGCGTAAACACTGTGTTAATGAATCTCGTAACTGAGTTTATCCTCCATTCTGGAGAAGGCTTACAGTTACAGTAAACAGGACAAAAAAGTTCCTGTTGCTAAATCTTCTAATGCTGGCAATTCTAGCATACCGAAATAGATGTTGTTCGTTTCAACACGGATGACACATCCGACGTATATATTCAAGTTTCATCACCTCGGACGACTCGGACCATGAAAAGACTTGAATGAAGCTGAAGCTTACTCACTCAATAGTCGTAGACGCAATCAGTAATTGATTTCGTGTCGTTCGATTCCCCAGAGCACATGCGATTGAACCATTGGCCTCATCACGGAACCAGCAATAAACAAACGGCACAAGGCATCATCATCATCAATTGCATTAAGGCATCACAATCTTAGATCAAATAAAAATTGGACAAATCCTACCTCACCACCATGTGATGCAAGAAACTACAGCAAAATTCGATACAATCCCAAGGAAAATCATGAAGCTTCAAGGTCGCTATGGATATAAAACACATGGATTAACTTTTTCGAATTCAGAAAATCTACTCATTGCTCAACGGTTTTGAGTGCTGTAGATTGCAGATACTAACCTTGCTCAAAGTGCCAGGTAGGTAACTTCCTTTACCAGGTAAGACAACCATGGAAGAATTAAGAAAACCAAAGATGCCCTTGACGTCTTCTCCACTGGGCCAAGAAGATTCTGATAGATCCTGGTCACATCTCCGAAGCGGTTACACCTCATCCGAAGAAGTCTTCTACTTTTCACCAGGAACATACAAGTCGGGGACTGAACATGACTCGTCAAGCGGAATTTCGTCCTTAGGATCTCCATCAGGATTCTTGAACATCAGTCTCGTCAAATCTGTTTCCCAGAAAGACGAACTAATAAAATCACTCGAATACAAGCTCTCTAACATTGAATCGTATAAAACGTACCTTGAATCTGAAGTCCAACAGCTGCTTGACGAAAATGACAACTTGAAGTCAAAACTCCAGCTGGCTGCATCTTCTGCAAAGCTACCAACTTCTGAAACTTCAAGCGCCTTGGCAGATCTTCAAACACAATTCGATGATCTATCTGATGATTTGTCAAAAACCAAGGGACTTCTTCAAGACGTCAATAACGAAAAGCTTAAACTTGTAGACCAGCTAGCAGAGGCCAGGAACGAAAACTACGTCATCGTCAGAGAGAACATTAACTTGAGCACGGATCTTGATGATACAAAACGCCAGATCCATAATCTTGAAACGGAGTTTGAACACTTGCACAAGTCAATCAATGTTAAAGAAGACGAAATTCAAGCCCTTCAAACTATGGTCACTGACAAAAACAAACAAATTCGCATTTTGGAACTCGAGATCACAGAATTGAAGGAAGAAAACCAACTTCTGAAAAGTCAAAACCATGCTGATAACTCACTGGTTGATGAAGGCGTGGAACCAGATTCACAGGCTTGCAAAAGGTAAGGCATTTGAGCATCTAGAAAAGCCAACCAGAAGAGTCAGGGTTACGGATTCAAGACAATCTCTCACCTTTTTCAGGCATGCAGATTCAGATACACCGAATTTTGAAAATTCTCCGACTCAACTTGAACATGAACTACTGAAGCAGATTGAACAGCTTCAAATCGATTTCGATAAATGCCAACAAGATTTAATTGAAGAAAAACGGCTTCATGGCTTGATCAAGAAGAAAATGAACGACGAAAATTTAACGGCACACAAAGAAAACATGAACCAAAGGGGAACGTCAACATTGCTCAAAGCGACCCCTGTGAGCAGACGTGAGCAAGTCCCAATGCAGAGGAGAAATTTGAATTCAGATGGCGCCAACGGCAAATTTTCACGTGCTCCTCTTTTCAGTGGCAGTGAAAACGTAAACAAACTTTTATTGTGATTTTGAAGTGGAAACTTCTAAGATTAATGAAAAATTCTATGGTTTTGTGTGCAGAATTATGGAAGTTTAAACAAAAATAGAAGCCACGAGCCGAGAGTTGTCAAAACGCCCTTCAATCAAGGTAGATCCAAGTTGAAAGAGACTTCAAAGGAAAATTCAGGTAAGAAAATTGTTTGAAATCATGAAACTCATGCTTGAATTTTGTAAGAAATATTGTTAAGCAATATCTCATTTACAGGAGACGATGCAGGAAACTATGCGTTTCAAAAGTCTCATTTGGACCACCAGAAGGCTGGATTGGCCAGGCTTCGAGAACTTCAAACTCGCAACCGAATGGTGCCACCACATATGCGATGTGCTTATGCAACTTTTGCTGCTGAAGGTTCTACTGCTCATGTAAAAAGCCTAGATTTAAATTTTATCAACGTACTATCAAGATAAAAGCACCTGATACCAACAACTCCGCTTTCATTCTTTACAGACTCCCGCTTCGGAAGAACAACATCAATTTCGAACTCCAAACATTGTGTCTGAACGCCCTGAAGCTGCTGCAAAAAACCTCCCGAACTATAACACGGCACCCTCGCCCATGAAACTCAATTTCTCTGCTGAAGATTCTGATGTTGAAACTATGGAAAATATGGTACAGTTCCGTGCCGTTTTCCTTATACAACCGCATTTTGACAGAATAATATAGTTCGGCCATGATCTTCTAGTTTTTCAGCTCCAAAGTTTTTCTTGAGCCTCTTCAGTTTCATCGTAAATGCTCCGAGGACACTTGCGACCTTGTCAAGACAAGATTGAAGCTTCAGCCGGAGGCTCCCGCTAATGCTCACATTCTCAAGATGGCTGATGAGGCTAAAGTCATCAAGTACAAGCATCCAATTTGAAGGCTTTGCCGACTGGCGCTTCTGATACAATACGGCTCATAGAATACGTTAGTTACATAAACTGACAAAGAACGTACAATATTTATAGTTATATGTTAGCTTTACGTGATGTAAGTTGACACTTTGGAGTTTTAGTTTGATACTCGAGCACCAACCTGACTGTCAGTACGAATAGGTTCAAAACCATTCTTTGTTCCTCTAATCAACTGTAAACCTGTCACCATAGTTTATGAACCTTATAATATCTGTATTACGACCGGATGTAGCGAGATCGTTGCGTTGCATGTTTAACTACTACATTTACCGTATATCGTGCTCAGCTTCAAACATATGCACTCAACTTTTGTAATATCTGGTGACTATGTTCTAGCCAGCGACTTTGTCGTACAGAGTAATACCTCAATTCTTATTGTTTAGACCTATTTGAACTAACGTTTTTGTTCAAGTTACAGACCTTGACCCGCTTCATCTGATCATGTAACAGCGTCACAGCCACAGGAGCGCCTGCATCCTGTGTCTCATTGTTGCCTTCGTTAATGACCGCTGCTTCTGGACTTGCATGGGCAAAAAACAAACGTTAACTCCAATCCCTCAAGTGCCTCAAGTTCCCTCAAGCGTTTGGCCATTCCGAGTTTATACAAGCTGTTTATTTGCCGACGTCCGTCTTTGACGCTAATTACACCAAAAAAGCTTGCTTGTTTACTTCACGTTTGTAACTGCCTCCCGTCGCCATACTTTTACCTTTGAGGCAGTTAATCTTTCAAAGTCTCTCAGTTGACCATTACGTAAGACTGCAATTTCAACTTGAGCTTATTTCAGCTCTGGATGACAAACGAAGGCACGATTTGTGGACGGCAGGAGCAAATGCATTTTCTCAACAAATCTCTTGGTCTGTCTTCAACTTAGATTTATATCATTGCGCAATTCTGTGTGTGTGTGTGTCTCAAAGATCATGATCTTGGACAAGGGAACACGACAAGCCATAATTAATGTAAATCAGGTGAATTCTCTCGTCCTTATGTCATTACTTTTGTGCTTTGGCTTCAACTTTTCAAGATCACGTCTCACCATTGACAGATATCAATTGAGGTGCATCATGCTCATGCACTCTTGAAGCCGCGCTTCACGACGTAATTTCATACACATTTTGAAGTCGTTGGTTTAAGGCGGTAAATCACCACTTTTCATTGTACCCATTTATCCAACATGGAACACAAATACGAGATTCCATTGTCGTCACGTTTGTTAAAATCACATACAAGTTTCAATATAAAAGCCCTTCGAATTGGCGGAACCTTCACAAGGTTTGAAATGGGAGCGCAATTATATCCATTATTCACATACACATCCAACTAAATCAGACGTTTTGAGTCTCATTCTTGAAAGTGTACTTGAACGATGTTCGATTGTGGTGCAGGCCCTGAAATGATATGAATTGTGCGCTAACGCTGCGTAAAATCCAGTTAGTGAGCGCGGCAGTTTTGAATTTTTCAAATGTTTCATATTCACTCACCTTTTATGCGTCAAACTTTTGTTTTTTCCTTAGCGCTTCCAGACATCCTTGGCTTAGAATTCGCTCCAATGTATTTTAGACGGTGAGAAAAGCGCTGATGCATCAGAATCAGATATTCATCTGAACAATACAAGATTTTCCAGCTTTTTGCCTACGTGGTTATGTGATGATCATCAGAATCTGAATCAGATACAATCTTCTTTAATTAGAGAGCAGGAATAAAGCTTGAGAAAAATATACGATATCATTCGCTCCATCTGTGACCTATGAAAAATGAAAAAAACAAAGCAAAACCAGCATATTTTTACACAGTTTGAAATTGTAGCTTGTTCCGTCGTGGTTTCTGCCAATTGTCTGTTATGGAAGAGCTGAATTAAAAACATTGCATTGCTACACACTACAAGCAGGTTTGTCAAATGACTCTATTTAAACCATTAAAAACTTTTCAGCATTTAACAAGACCGCGCGCGCTCCCGCGCGCCAACGGGAAAAATGCGGTAAGACAAAAGAGATGAGATTTTGCGAAATATTTAACTTGCCTGGGAAAATTAGGCTTGAAGATGCCGCGCATAAGTCCACTTTGCCGGATGTGGAGCGCGCGGCGGCGCGCTCGCGCTTCAACCACAACTGCAAGCCTGTTACTACCTTCATCATCATAATCTTTTTCAATGTTTCAGCAGCAATGTTAATCAACGGTTAAGATTGCATAAAGGATGCGCTCTTCATAATGGGCGCTTTACAAGCGCGCCGCGCTGCACAGGTTATTATTGTTTCTTGCTGAAACGTCAGCGCAATACCTGCGACTAATTAGAAGAGTCACATCCGATTACGAAAAGCTCACAATTTTAAATATTTCAAGTTTCGCAATTAACATTGGATTTATTGCCAGATTTTGGTGCCGGTTTGGTATATATGTATTGTGAGTCTTAAGCAAAATTAGCTAAAATATCAGTGATTCAAGAATTTTATCTTGATTGGAAAAGATCTTCTCATTTTTTATCCGTTATCAAAAATTATGTAATAATCAAAACCATGCAAAATCAATCAAAAACGTCGAACAAGCGCTCCAAGTATTTTAGGCTTCAGCATCTTGTTTGACGGAATAAGGCGAGCGAGTATAAATTAAGCGCTCAATTTAAGAACAACGTGGCGCTTGCATAAACAAGGCGCCTCATCGATTGATCGATCTGAATTATGAATTTAAAAGCGTTTTGCTGAATCACGCTTCTGGCCGCTGCCGGTTCCTGGCAGCGACGCTTCATCGGCGTGAATCAATAACAAGTTGCTTAATACGGAAGTCAG
>JAQGBJ010002243.1:0-17496 GCA_034698345.1 Sphaeridia pumilis
GAGTTGGACACCTTTGACAACGTCACCAGGAACTTCATTGACCAGGAACGCAACAAAGCCATTTCGCTAGTCGAGAAGGAAGCATCTATAAGTCCTGCTAACAAGTACCGAAAAATCAAGAAACGAGATTGTAGGAAGAAAGCCAAGGGTGGTAAAACCGGTGTTCTGAAAAGCTTGTTCACGGATGCTGGCGGGCCAGACGATATGAAGAACAAGAATGTTAGGCAAACAGGTAATATAAAATGCATCAATTACCTGTTTTCCCACGCAAATCTAAGTTTGGATTCTAACTGAATTTGGCAACTTTGCAGAACTGATGGTAGATCTTCATGAATCAATCTTACAAATTGGTCGCCATTTCATCGCCTTGGATCCTAAATACCAGAAAATCAGCTTAGAACCCGACTTTTCCGTAGAAAGTCATTCGAAAGACCATGAACGTTTTGCACATGGATTTAGTCTAGGACCAAAGCGTGCCAAAGCCTTAGTTGGTAAGTCAATATCTTCGTAAATTCGATGAGCTCTTGATCCGTAAATCGTCATATGTATTCTGTTCATTTACTAGATTTTGAACGCCGAGACGATGACGAGCTAGGCTTCAGGAAAAACGACATCATCACAATCGTCAACTGCAAAGACGAACATTGCTGGGTTGGCGAGTTGAACGGTTTAAGGTATTGCATTGCACCTATGCCTTCTCAAACAAATGAAACTTCAACTTTTTCAAACTAATCGAACTTTTGTCTCTTCAGGGGCTGGTTTCCTGCCAAGTTCGTCACACTTCTGGACGAACGGTCCAAGCAGTACACACAAGCCGGCGACGACTCTGTCACTGAAGGAATAGCTGACCTGGCCAGAGGTGTCCTATGCCCAGCCCTGAAGCGTATTTTTGATTACGGAATGAAGAAGCCAGCGTCCCTGATAGGTCCCAACCACCCTTGGCTCTTCATTGAAGAAGTGGCTGCTAAAGAGATTGAACGTGATTTCAAGTCCGTGTACTCAAGGCTGGTTCTTTGCAAAACATACAGGCTGGATGAAGACGGCAAGGTTTTGAGTCCTGAAGAGGTATTAAAACCATCATAATATTTCATCCAAATTTCAGGATTCGAAACTGATGAAAATTTTCCATTGCAGCTCCTGTGCAGATGCGTCGAACTAGTCAACAGGTCCCACGACAAAGTCCAAATGGACGTCAAGCTTCGGTCCCTCATCTGCCTCGGTCTGAACGAGCAAGTACTCCATCTGTGGATCGAAATCTTTTGCTCCTCTGTAGACGTTCTGAACAAATGGTAAAATTCTCTTACTCTAGATTACTACTACAAGCCTCCTACTGTGCTAAACACCTTGCTAAATTCTGCTATTCAACAGGTACCACCCTTGGAGCTTTCTCAACAGTCCCGGCTGGATCGGCCTCAAGTGCGAACTTCGTCTCCTTTCCCAATTTTCATTTACCTTGAGTCTCGAATGGGAACTGCGAGCCCTGAAAGAGGACAAATTGGAAGTTCGAAGTGGAGTCCGGGATATGCTCGTCAAGCACCATTTGTTCAGCTGGAATCTATAGTTGTCGTGTATCATGTACCTGAGTTGCTGTCAGAAGGCATATTTCGTTTGATGTTCTCTGATTAGTCACTTTATATGACGCCAATCTAACTTTGAAATCATCCAATCAGTGTATTTTTAATCAAAGCTACATCACATCAAAAATAAAGATAAACGTATTTCTGTGTTTGAAGAACTCTGTTTGAAGGAAATCTGTCGCTGTCATTTCAAAAAACGAATCGAATTCTCCTTTTATGGTTTATATTAGATAGAACAATGTAATGGGGGCTCATGGCCGAGCCACCCTCTCTAGCTAGTCAGTCGTGTGTGTGTGTCAGAGGAGAACAGACCTAGAATAAACGTGTGCTGAACATTATCTCATCTCTCTGCGTTCGCTTCTACTCCTTGAAATCTGCTAGGCTTTAGAGACTGACCTATTAGGACCACTTGGGTATTCTGAAGGTACCTCGTAGGTCCCATCCGGGACCGACCAAACCCCTTCATCTGGCGATCTACTGGCAGTGAAGTCTACAAGTCCAGAATTTCAAAATTCGCAGTCAGAAGCTTCAACGAAAGTGTTTTAGTGGTACGCACTAGTGATCCTGCAATAAACATTGGAAAAAGTGATACAATAGAAACATTTTTTCATAAAAAGCACATTCTGTTCTCCTGTGAATCGAGTGTTCCCAGGAAATTGTCAATTATTTTCCTAAATTTCGATTTCATCTGTCCGACGACAGCGACACCAACGGAGCTCCTCGGCGACGCTATAAAGAAACGAGGAGCAAGTGAGAACGTGGTTCTCATTAGTGATACAAGACAATAGACAATTACTGTAGCCAGACAGTATTCAAAGTAGTGACCCAGACAGTCTGAACTTTCAGTTTCGAAACCAGACAGTGCAACATTCCATCGTCTACCATGGATCAACATAGGGGAACTCCAGCCTCCCACTCCAACGTGTCGTCCCCCAACGCATCGCAAGACCAGACGGAAGACTCCAGCATGGTTATGCTCAAAGGGGAAAGCGGCCAAAACTCCCCTCATCTCTCAGGCCAGGTCGGTACAAATTGCGTAAACGAACTAATGAATAAGTTTAGCTCTTTGCAAGTTGAGGAATCAGCCCCCCAAGCGGGTGATGCGCGACCCCCGACAGCCGATACTGCCCAAGACGAGGAGAGAGAAGAGGTGGAGAGGGAGGAGACAGAAGAAGGCGGAGCCGACCAGGAGATTCAACAGCAACTCCAGCCGATTTCACCTTCAGCAGACCCCACCCACATCCAAGAAGTACTCCGGAAGACCTTTGCCAAGCTAAGGGCCTCGGAACAGCAGCGGAAGGACGTTGAGACGACGCTCCGACTAGCGGAACAGCAACGAACGGAAGTTGAGAAGCACTGCCTGGACCTGGACCATCAGAGGGAACAATGGCGTAAAGAAAGAGAGACCCTCCTTTACAACAATACCCAGCTGACCATAGCGCTCCAGGAACAGACGGACCTCCGGAAGGATGCGGAGGAAGACAACGAGGGACACGAAGAGGTCAATGAAAATCTGAAAAAAGAAATACAGATTTTAGAGGCCCACTTTGACGCTCTGGATGCAGACCACACAAGGAGCCAAAAGGACTTACATGCGGCACGCCAGGGACTGGAGCTCAATCGCCGGACGATAGCAACCCTCACCAAGCAGAATGAGCAATCGCTAAAGGAAGCTCACTTGTGCAAATTAGCCCGCAAGCGAGCTGAAGAGACCCAATCTGCAAACGAGGCGGCGATCGATGGCTTCATAGAACACCTGCGTGAACTCGGAGGCCCTTTTGAAGAGATGGAACCCACCTTGGAGATGGCAGCGTCAATCACTCAACAAGTGTACATGGATCTGATTGAGTCTCAGCTTGCCCTGGACCAGCGGAAGGACGAACAACGACCCACCGCCAACACAGAAAAGGCCATCGTTGGGACCAACACGGACCATGGGATCCCATTCATCCATGGAAAGATGCTCCGACTCGATGCCGGACTGGCACCAACAGGCATTCCGACTGGGGCAGCAAGAAAACAGTCTGTCTCGGTTGAGGGAACGCCATCACCAGTGATCCACACCAGTAATTCCGATCCAGGAATGCTGCAAATGGTGAAAATGCTGACGATCTCACAACTTCATCAGCAACCCTTTCCTGAAATGACAGAGTCAGCCGATAAGGACCACGTCTTTTCTAAATTTGAGACCCTGATGACCACCTACCCAGTGGAGAAGGACCAATGGACCTCCTATTTCCGCCGGTGCGTGGAACGTCGAGGGATGTACCGAGACTGGTATGAAGCTTGGATCTCTGCAGCGGCTCGAAGCCCCGGGAAGAAATACGAGGACCTCAAACGAGAATTCTTGACCCGTTTCGATGCAAACGAAACCGAAGCAGACCTTTACGCGAAGTTCAACGATCATCGGCAAACGGACCCGAAGAAGACGGCCCTATTTATCGACGAAGGACTTCAACTTCATGACCGACTCAAAACCCGTTTCCCTGAAGAAACAATCTGTCAGTTACTGATCCAGAAGGCCCACAGTAAAAACGCGAAACAACTGTCCTTCCAAAACCCATCAACAATCCAGGATCTCCGTAAGATTGCGAAGCAGCTTGACAACATGTGGAAAGCAAAGGATCTTGCCACGAGCCGAGAAAAGGCTCAGTCATCAGCCGAAGCAGCGCGCGCGACCCCTAGGACGACCGAAGGAAACCAGACGACAACGCCTGCGCCAGCCAGAAAACCAGCGGCCAAAGCGAAACGTCAAAATGCTCCAACCGAGGCCCCACAAGCAGCGGCCGCTGGGGCTACTTCACCAAATGTCCAAGGGAACTCATCAGCGGGAACGCAGGGGACCTCCAACCAGGGTCCAAAGAAAGGGTCACGACCACCATGTCCCACCTGCGACAAACGATCACACAAACCCAGTGATTGTTGGATGTTATTGGAGAACAAGGACTCCTTCGTGGTTCACAGGACATGTGACCCGCCAGGAGCCAGCGGAAAACTAGTGGACCCCTGTCGGGCTGTGAAAGACCAGCCATGGCAGGGGAAGAAGAGGGGAGACAACCCTGGGAAAAATCAAGAGAACCTGACAGATAACGATTACAACCGGATACCACAACGGACATTTCAACCACTTACCGAAATCCGAAGACAGCCTTTCAGTGACTTAATCCAAGTCAGCGACCCAGACTCGAGGAGGAACCACATCCCAGTTACGTGCCTATTCGACTCGGGAGCCCACGACTCAGCGATATCCCAGCAGCTAGTACGCGCCTTGGGACTACAACTCAGCCCATACACCGGTGGATCTTACAGAACAGCTTCCAAGGAAGTAGTGAGACCCCTAGGACAAACAGTAGTAGAGCTAGAGATCAAGGGCCACCGACTTTACGCACCCGTAGTAGTCATGGATCAGCTGCCATACCAAGTCCTGATAGGAGATGACATCATGGAGAGACATAAATTCACCCTCCATTTTGCCACCAAAACCTATGACTTCAATCCGAGGCCCCACCCAACAGTGATGTGCCCAATGGTGAAAGGACCATCCCAAGACTTCTCCAAGTTCGTGGACGAGCTGATAGAACGCTACCCATCGACGGTGGCCCATGAAGACAAGATGACGCCTTCAAATCTGCCCGAAGTCCACATTCCAGTGAAGCCTGGTATAGATGACGACCCTTACGATGCCGGAGACACCCGCCGATCCGAGTCCATGACAAGAAGAATGCGTGATGCCGTAAAAAAGCTAGAAGCAGCTGGGATGGTTAGACGTTCCAACTCGACCTTCTGCAATAGAGCGGTCCCCATTATCAAAGATGACTCATCGATCCGACTGTGTGTGAATCTTCAGCCGTTAAATATGAGGTCATACTTACCTAAGGTCCCGATGCCAAACCTCCAAGAGATCCTGGACATCATCCTAGCCCGGAAGATCTACACGAAGTTGGATCTCAAGCAAGGATTCTTCCAGATTGTACTCGCCGAGGGATCACGAAAGTACACCGCCTTTAGGATTGGGGGAGAACTTTGGGAATTCTGTGTGATGCCCATGGGACTTAAACAAGCGCCCTGCTTTTTCCAAGAGCGGATGCGCGAGGTCCTCGATGGTATCGCCTACATGACCAATGTCGACGCCGGGAAAGAGTTCTGCTGCGTCTACCTTGATGACATCCTGATTTGGTCTGATAACGAGACCCAACACAAGGAACACGTCGAGGAGGTCTTCCGAAGACTCGCGAAGGCTAACCTGTCTCTAAACATCAAAAAATCAGAGTTTGGAGTCAACCAACTGGACTTCCTAGGATTTACCATCGGACCGAATGGCATTGAGAAGAACACCGACCGCGTCAAAGCCATCATCAATTATCCGAGACCCAAAACTTCCCTGGAACTTCAGAAATTTCTTGGACTGGTGATGTTCCTAGCCGGATTCATCCCGAAACTGGCCAATTATCAGCGGACCCTCAGAAATCTCTATGTGGAACCAAACAGAGAGATTAGAGCTGCGAAAATAGCCAAAGGAATCCCAACCAAGAAACCACCAACGATGACCATGGAGCCGGAAAAGAAGCTGCACAAGCCAAGAAGAAAAGGCGTGGAAAACCCTCACCTAGTCTTGGCCTGGACTGATGCCGCCAACGAGGCCTTCGAGATGATAAAAAATCTAGTGGCCAAGGATATCAGCAAGCAAGCCTTCAACCCAGAGTTCCCGACGTACATCTATACTGACGCCAGCGGAATTGGAGCAGGCGCCATTCTCGTCCAATATGACCCCTCAGAGCCTGATATTCCCAGGATCATCGACTGCAGAAGCAAGGCCTTCACCGTCGGGGAACTCAAGTTGGACGCACGGGAAAAAGAACTTTGCGCTGTTAGATTTGGAGTGCGCAAGTTCAGACCCTACATCGAGGGCCACGAAGTCACCGTCAGGACTGACAACGCTGCGCTGACGACCCTCAATCCTCAGGATATTCCAGCCAACCGGCATGTCTTCCGCTGGGTCTGCGAAATTCAGCAGTATGGAGTCCATAAACTGGAGCATGTAGCCGGCAGCAACAATGTATTTGCCGACTTGCTCTCGAGAGGCCCCATGCCATCCCTTCAAGAAGACGACGACGAAGAAGTCACAAAGGAACAAATCTTGAGACCCTTGAAGAACCCTGGACCATGCTTAGCAGTACTAGCAAGGATGCTAGGGGACTCAGCCGACAATGACGACGACTACGACGACGAAGATGACGAGAAAGCAGGAGTAGCGCCTCACTTAGCCTTTCTTCATCCGGCGCTTGGAGTCCCCATTGTCACGACCGAGAGACTCATCGAAGGACAACGAAAGGATCCCATGAGTCAACTCATCATCAAGGACCTGGAAACCAATCCAACAAGCCCTTATAAGAAGGAATGGGACTTGCGAGAGGGATGCTTGAGAAAAAAAGTAAGCACACCCTTACCGAGACCCCCTGGAGAAAAGGCCAAGACCTACGCCGCCGCCACCGCCAACAAAGGAGGGATGGAAGACGAGATGAGCGTGGACTGGTATCCATTCATCCCAGGGACACTGGAGCAAGAGATCCTAAAACAATTCCATGATAGCGCCTTCGCGGGTCATCCAGGACATCAGAAGACACTAGAGCTCCTTCAAGAAGCCTGTTATTTCCCTGGAATGGACAAAAAAGTACAAAATTACGTCCGGACCTGTCAAGTTTGCCAACTAACCAAGCCTACTAACCGGAAGAAGGTTGGAAAGATGGGCTCTCCGAAGTATGCGACCGAAGCGTGGGACACCGTACACACGGACCTCGTGGGACCTCTACCCGTTTCTGGCCAAGGGAACTACAAGTACATATTAACTGTAGTAGACTCCTTTTCAAGATGGCTAGAAATGAGACCCCTTGCTGAAGCCTCCGCCGCCGCTGTAACCGAGAACCTAAATGACATCTTCTGCACCTTCTCCTGGCCTCGACATCTGATTTCCGACAATGGGTCCCAGTTTGCATCAAAAGTCTTCCTGGAATTCTGCGGCCGGAACTCCATCACCTGGCATCCGATAGCTCCCTATTGCTGTCAAGCCAATGGGCTAGTCGAGAGAAAACACCGGGACCTCAAAACAATCCTCCGAGGCCTCCTATTACCAAGTAACCATCACTGGAACTGGGCCGAGCTTCTACCAATCGTCAAGTTCGCCATGAACTCCAGAGCTGTGGGATCCACGAAGTTCACTCCAGCTAAACTCTGCATGGGCAGGGAACTCCAGTCACCTCAGGAGAGGCAGTTAAATCCACCACAGAAGACCAACCAGGACTATCTGCAGATCCTTTCCAACGAGTTCGACTTGATGGCCTCCGAATTGGCTAATATTGTTCAGGAGAACAACCGCCAGGCCCTAGAAGAAAGAAGAAAATGGCATGACCTGAAGAGACGAGACCATGGATTCAAAATAGGCCAAAGAGTACGAATCACAAACCTGGTTCTATCCAAAGCCTGTGAAGGGATCACAGCAACTCTGGCGCCTCTCTTCAAGGGACCCTTTACCATAAAGGAAATGCCATCACAACACAAGCTGATCCTAGAAGACTCCATCGGGAATACCCGGGTATGGTCACCCTTATTCACGCTTCCGTACTTCGAAAGAGAAGTAGTTCCAGCTCCAGCCGAATTCTCCCTCGATGATGCTGACATGATCATTCAGCCCGACGGTGAAGAACCTGAGACCCTGAAACCAACAGAAGAAGCTAAACTGAACCAGCCTCAAGTTACCCCAATGGATTCGCCAAGGACCTCCGAGAACCCGCCACCGCCTCAAGCCAACTTGAGACCCCAATCAGGCCCGGTTTTCGAAAAGAAAGGTCGAAAACCTAACAACAATCAAGCTAAAACCGGTCACAACAAACGGAAGAAATCGGAAGTGACCTACCACCCCTTTGGAGAAAAGAAGACCAAACCGGACGTCCCCGCTCCAACCCCACAAAACCCAAAAGACACTACATCGGTTGACGTGATACCACAACAATCTCCACTAAACCCAGCCGCTGATGAATTCACCCCATCGACCAGTCCCCTTGGCGACTTGGACTCTGATAATCCAGCCCAAAGTCACCAAGGACAACAGCAGACAAGGATGTCGAAAGGGAAATCGTCTTCAAAGGAGCGCCGCCCAGTCATAAAAGTACAGAAAGGGCGCTTCACTCCTAAACTTGAGACCCAAGCACCGTCTTCAGCCGAACAAGGCCTGCCGACTATCATCGAGGGACCTCCCAAGAGCGAAACAATGGATACGCACATCACCAGGGAGCCTTCAACACTAGGACCTCAAGCAACAACACCAACCCTTCAAGTTGACCCTCTTCAACAATCCAACAAAACACTGGATCAACACTTGGGACAACAACAATTTCCGACATGGAAAATGGAGGACATGGGCCGGCTATTGACGTTCGTCAGCGACGAAACGGCCCTGAGACCCTCGGAGAACTTGGTATCCGTCGACCTTGATGACACAATCATCAAGACTAAAAGGGGCCGCCATCGTCAGATGATCCATCAAGAATGGGGCTTCTGGAACCCTAACGTCGCCCCGACCCTCAGAAGGATGATGGACAAACCAAATACCAGGCTGGTGATCTTCTCTAACCAAGGGTGGATTTCCCGGGAAAATAACGAGACCCAACTGACCGCCTTCAAAAAGAAAATAGAAGACGTCAAGGCGGCTTTGAATTTGCCGCTCATTGGACTCTTCGCCACGGGATCGAACATATACCGCAAGCCTAAGCTCGGTATGTACAGCCACTATTGCACCCAGTTTAACGGGTGCATACGGCCGTCGCCTATATCCGTATATATAGGAGATGCAGCCGGGAGACCGAAAGACCACGCAGCATGTGACAAAGCATTTGCTGACGTGGCCGGAATGATCTTCCTCACTCCTGAGGAGGCGTTCACAGAAGATGTCCCCGGGGCCCCAACCTGTCAACCCACGTTAGCTAGCCTACAACCAAGCAGGACATCACTAGCTGATCGGGTCCACCCATGCTTTCCGCTCACCACAATTTCATCATTTGGAGTGTGTGAGCCGAGCAGTGAACACCGCGGAGAAAACCTACAAAAGTCTACCCTCAAGAAACCTGAGAAAAACAACGACTTTGTGAAGGGACCCCTGCTAATTTCATCAACAAAAAGGACCTCTACAAGTGAAAGTGACCGCCTCCAAGGATCAGTGATACACACCCCCTCGCAAGGCCCTTGGAAACTTAGGTCTCGTCCTTCCGTGTCTACGCAACTCAGCATGGAGCCGTTTGACATCGTCCCTATCCAGTGCGGTGGAAGCCGTGCAACGAGGACTAAAGTTCAGGAGGACTACAGAACTTTCCTGCAACAAAGACTGAAGCTGGATCTCGGAGAGATGTTCCCTGCGTACCGTCCGATCCACAAGTCCACCCGTGACCCTTCACCAGCTCATACTGACCTTGTCAGCCACTTGAGACTTGGATGGCCTCATCGGGACAACACCACAGCTCTCGCGGAACTCATCAGAGCCTCCAGGCCCGTCAAAACAAAGGCCCTGGCAGACCAACGAGACCCACGCAAGACTACCATCAGGGAAATCGGAGCAGTCGCCACCTACGTCTTCATCCATGTTGAAGTCGATGCAGGTCAAGACCACGGACTCGCCATTGGAGCCCTCGACCCAGAGGGTGTCCTCAAGATTGCCATATATCCGGACGGCCAGAAGCGACTACCCTCCGAGACCCTAGAACTAGAAATGGCCCTAGACGGGAAGACTATCATCCTAAATGATGAACTGACGACTCTACCCTACCTAGCAGAAAACGGCCTGATTCAAGTACACCAACCAACCATCGTCCTGCGTCCGATAGCTGAGGAACTCGCCGGGATCACTACCCCAGACATGCCATGGGAAAGAGACCCTATTCTACTGAGCCGACTATTGGAAGCCCATACAGGACTTCAACCCATCCCGATGCACCGGCAAGGACAACCAGCATTAAGCTCAGAGACCCTTGCCAATCACATGTTAGCCATGATGGGCATGGTTCACCAATGGGCCAGGATCCAAAGACGAGCAGCGCCAGTGAGCCATCTACTCCAGGATCAGACCCTATTCCCAAACTCCCTTCGCCAATCCCAAGCCTACGCCAGGACTGATAAACATCTGACAGCGCCATTCCTCTCCAGAGACTTAGTGGATGAGATGAGACTGCGTCGGACCCACGCCATTGGCTACCCAGCCGCGATAGTTGAACCAGCTGGACAATGCCCTGGGGCCCTCCTGCGCCACGAGATGGCAGTTTTCGACAAGGCCTTCAACAAGATGAAAGAGATCCCCTTGGAACCACTTCAAGCTGACCTTGGGACCATCCTAGACGAGGCCATAGGAAACGTGAAAAAGCTCAAATCTCCACCAAAGACCATCCTTTGGAAACCAAGCAAAGCCGACATGATAATGGACCCGGAACAGTGGCTACTGAGACCCTCCACGATCGAATCCACATGGACCTTCGCGGAAGCCGATTGTTTCGCAGCCCTTAGACAACTCCAACTGAGATCAGCCTTCATCCGTCTAACCCAGGCCACCTTGGAGACTTATGGATTCAGCCTTCAACAAGCCAACTACGAGGCGGATGCCTTCCTGGCCATCTGGTGTGGGAACCCCCGCCAGACCCCGCCTCCAACTATACCCAAATGGTTCGCCGGCCTACGACAACTAGAAGCAGACATTGGCAAACATATGAGACCCAATGGAGACTTCGCGGCCACCGAACCGCCCACAGAAACCAAGCTTAATGGACCCTCAGCCCACCTGGGAAACGAATTCGAGCTCTGGCAGAAATATGGCCAAGCTCCCATCACGCGACTAGATGACCGTAGCCCGAACGTGATAAGATTTTGCGACCCTCCACCAGAGTATCCAGGAGAAGTCGAAGATAGCCGGACCTTCGAAGCCATGGTGCAAGACGCATACATACCTTGGTCCTACAACGTCGCGGATCCAGCCCTTGAAGTTAACACTACCATGGCACCAATCCGAGACCCTAGAAGTGACTACAGATTGAACCCAATCCGACCTCTCCAGGACAACACTCTGGAAGCCCTGGGAATCGTCGCCCTACCAGCCGACCGCCTTCGCGTTCAACAACAGAGACCCTGGGACGCATGGCCCGGAGCCTGGGCTGGAGAAAATAACCGGCACGAGAAGGAAACAAGGATGTCTGGAAGCGCCATCCAGCCCATGATTGATCGCCTAGAACGCTACCACTACGGGCCCTTCCCGAACCGACAGCCCCGACCAATCCCCCCCAGCCACCAAGGAACGTATGGCCGAGTGATGGAGATGGCCCTGGGGATGTACCCTGTTCGATATGACCTTCAGGGACACTGGCTAGGAATCACCCGCCAACCTATCGGATACCTCCAAGTCGTACGTACAGTCGTCCGAGAAATTCGAAACGGGATCCCCTATTACGGACTCGACCAAAACGGAGCAGGAGTTATCACCATGCAAGGCTTGACCACTGGTGGCGCCCTCATCGTATTCGACGTCGAATTTCCGCCAGTGGTAATTTCCCATGTCCCAGTGAGACCCTTATACCAACTCGAAGGACAGGGATGGATTAATCAACCGAACGGTCCCTGCACCGCCATTGACTTTCCATTCCACCCCTGCCACTCATGCGGATGCCTGGGACACCTGCTGCGTCAATGTTGGAACAACCACATCAACCAAGCAGCACTTCAAGATTGGCCCAGAAGCCCACAGCGACAGCGATACGTCAAACTAGAAGTCAGACCAGAGGACCGAGGCATGAAAATACTTGCAGGACTCCGGCTCGAGACCCTCGCTGAGCTGCCAATACCCTTACGGACCTACTGGCGCCGCCGCCGAGAAGCTATAGTAAACTTCGCTGATGCGGTCTACAACACTCTAGCAACCCGCTGGAATATACCTCGCGAAGGACGCCGTGACCCTTCTGAACAATACATTGGACAGCGTCCTCTACTCCTGGCTATCGGCATCAATTCTCCAGATGAGTCCCTGATGCCACCGACCCGGGGACCAGCTCCAAGGACACCAACTCCACCTCGCGAAGTCCACGAGACCCATGCTTTTCTCCGAGAATGCATGACGATGCCTCACCCTGGACCCGAAGTATGGGCTCAAGAACTCGAGACCCTTAGTATCATACAACAGCTGATCCGAGATGGAATGTCTCTAGAAATCAGCCGAGTTCCAACCGTGGCGAATCAACAACCTGGCACTTCCGGTGACCCTCAACCGTCTACCTCCAAGGCCAAGTCCACAAGCAAGGCCGCTTCTCCAACGAAGCCGATGCCCAAACTAACCCCGAAACCGGAACAACATGGCGACAAACCCCAGAGTTCCCGCCCAACGCCCATGGACACCGAAGAAGGCCCTGATGGCAACGGAAATGAAACTTACACAAAATGAATTGTAATAGGTTAAGTAGTTTTAAGATAAAATACAGATAAAAATGTTCTGTAGACCCTAATAATAAGCACGGAAAACTGTACATTAGTCCTCTAAACATACAATAGCTATGCGAGACTGGGACCCCTGGTGCGTGAGCAAGTATGATAAGATAGGCGTATATTATGTACTCGTGTGGGGAAAGTATGAATGTGAACCTGATATGTAGTAACTCAGGCTAGGTCTCTGTAAAGGGATCCCTAGAGTGAAGAATGACTGCGAATTAGATTAAGGAATTAGGATAACATCATCGACTTGTCGTTGATTACAAATTTATTGTTATTTCTATGGACTGTGTAGACAGATATGCTAGCATAAGGACGGTTCAATAGCTGCCTTCTGAACCTTCGGCATTCACCGCCTGGACTTCGTCAATTCCGGGGAGGGGGATGTAATGGGGGCTCATGGCCGAGCCACCCTCTCTAGCTAGTCAGTCGTGTGTGTGTGTTAGAGGAGAACAGACCTAGAATAAACGTGTGCTGAACATTATCTCATCTCTCTGCGTTCGCTTCTACTTCTTGAAATCTGCTAGGCTTTAGAGACTGACCTATTAGGACCACTTGGGTATTCTGAAGGTACCTCGTAGGCCCCATCCGGGACCGACCAAACCCCTTCAAAATACAGTATATGATTAGCTGATTTTGTTTAAATTTTTAATTATATTGCAAATTGCTGAACAAGGTAGCCATGAAAACCATTACAAGCGAAGCATAAATCAAACAACTAGAATTTTTTGAAGTCACTACAAAAGAGTTGGACGACTCCCCGCCATAAAGGCCAACATACAAAATCTTCTCCTCAGCAAAACCGATATTGCTTCTTCGATAATAGCTGCCAACCGATGGAATGACGTAGCCTTTCTTTTGACTCTTTGCGATTCTGACATCATGTGACGTTGAACTTGGTTTGTTTGTCAAATCGCCTCTGGCAGGAAGCACGATGGCGTTATCACCTGTCTCGTTGCAGTAAAACTTGACACCATCTGCAGCTATGTCAATTTTCAGAAGCCTCTTCTCGTTTCACTTGAGAGATCCATTGGAAACGATGTCAACCACAGGACTCTGGGGCGCGTCGCAAGTCTTCTCGCTCAAGGTCCCGATCCCGAAAAAAATTCGCAAGGCGTCGAAGTCTTCGAGAGTGGAAACCCGGCTGAGGTCATTATGGGCAATTTCTAGCAATTCGTATAACTTGTAACTACCGACGCCAACAGCAAACGATTTGACTCCAAGCTTCCAAGCGCTTCTGATGTTGGAAACGCTGCCGCTGAACTCTCCATCGGTGAAAATGACCAAATCCATTGAGGCTGTTCCCTCGGGGTCATGTAGTTTCGCTCGTTCGTTGAACAAGTCAACGGCAGCTTAAATTCCTGCGTTGGTACCTTCCGCTTGTTACTTGACAGCCATTGTGACGTTATGAAGTCCGCTTCGCTGGCGCTCATGGCATTGAATGAAAGCGAAATGTGACCTATACACTTCGATAAAAGTTACTTTGTCGGTTGCTAATTAGACTTTTATTGCTTCTCTGATGCATGCCAATGTGATTCATATCCGTTTCCGTTCATAACGTACAAATATATTTGTGATTGGCCATTGAAGTTTCTTATATCTCTACAGTTCAAAAAAATAATAATTGCATCAAAACCGTGAATTCGGGGCAAAAACAAGTGGACATATCTGCGAAACCCTGACGCAGAATTCGCCAATTTATTAGTGCAGCTTCGAGCATGAAACAAATAATACACGTGGTAGGAAAAAGGTGTTCGTTATCTTAAACATGTGAAAGCGGGAGTGTGCTACAGAAGCGAACTCCCAACTTGGTGGTGCATGCGAAAATCTTAAACACCAGCCGGCTCTTGCTGTAATCCGATTAATTCAAGGTTTCTATATAGTCAAAGAAGCTGTTTGAATCATGCCTAGGCAAACATCTCACATTACTTTGTACTGAAGGATTTTCTGAACGATTTCAGCCGGAAATTGCGGTTTGAACTGGAATAGAGGACATGGTCGGTTTGATAACATACACAGACTTGGTGATAAACCGTATAAGCTAAACAACGTAATTTTCCCATATAGTATACTACTTTTGAAGCAGTGGCGTGCATGCATAGCCTTCAGTTACACCGACAAAGACAAAAACTAATTTGAAGTTGTAAAGTTTTGGTGTTTTCGTGGCATAAAATATGAGGTTTCGTTTGGGCGACTTGAGGTAAACCGAAGAATTTCAAATAACATGGAAACGCAAAACAGAACTTTTGCAGAGCTCATGCTCCAGCCAAGTCGATTCAAGAAGTTCATCAGGTGCCTTGGGGATGTTGAACAAGTTGTGGACCATCTTGTTGAACAACAAGTGTTCACTAACTTTGACCGACAATCAATTGTGAGTAAACCTAGTGTTAGCGTAAACTGTTGAATTTAAAACTCAAAAGTGATTGTTTCGTTTATTTCCCAGCTGAAATATCAAATGCGGCTCCATCAAAAAGATGCTCTCATTGGTTGTCTTGCAAGAAAAAGTTTCAACTTGGTTGATAGAATGATTTATGCAATGGACACGATACACAACCCCAGCATTAGCGTCCTACTGAAAACTTTGAAGCTGTTGGGTACTGAAGTTTCTATTCTGCTGACTTTGACGTAAGTTGGTTTCTCTAACCTTGCAATCAAGTTTTGGTTTTATTTTCAAGTTCTTCAAAAACACCCAATTGGCATTCAGCTTCTGTTGAGTCCATTAAAGCGACATGTCAGTATTTCGGTCGAACTTGCAGACGTACCGGAACGTGTTCATGAAACGCTTGAGCGTTCCATCAAACCGCGTTTTGACCAACAAGAAAAAATCGGGTAAGATTTGCAAGTGGAATTCTCCGTTTATTACAACTGCCGGTATAACAAAATGGTTTTATTGATGAGGGTTGAGACCCCTTCGATGATGGAAACTGTAATGATGCAACTCATGCCACAGTCAGCTTGGATGAACGAGAACTTGCATCGAGAACCGGAAGATTGGGATGAAAACGGTTGGGATGAAGAAAGCTGGAGTTCAGACAGCAGTCATGACGCTAAAGTATGTACAACAATTCGAGTTTGACGCAGTTCAAAAACTCAAAAAGTGAATGATATTGCGGTTTTCAGTATGAACTAATCCAAATGCATGGCCAAAATTTCCGTGTCAATATCACGCTATTGGAGGTGGATGATCTGGAGCAACGGCTGAAATATATTGATAATATTAGCCAACTGGTGGATTTGGACCCGCTTTCTAAGAGAACTACTCTTCACGCTTGCCTACAGAGATGTAATTAAACTTAATTGGCAAAAAAAAATGTCAGATCCCAAAACCAGCAACTTTTTATTGGAACTTTCTTCCAGCGAGCGAAATTCTCAAGTGCTTGCATCTAATGATTCAAAAGTTTGAAAAACTGATGTCAACAAGTACCCAAAATTCTGAAACGCAAGATTGGACGATTGAGCGTTACATAAATCAGCCGGATAGCAAAGGCCAAACCATTGCACACCTGGCAGCTGAAATGTGCCTAGTTCCGGTTCTGCTTGCTTTGCACAAATACCGATGCAACTTTTTTCTCAAGTAAGGTAACTTTTTAAGTAATTTCATTGAAGACTATGGATGCATATATTAAATTTCAAAATTTTCAGGAACGATGCAAACAAGACAGCAATTCAGCTGATGTACATCAACGCTCCGGAAGCAGTAGCTTTAATTTTGAACGACGCGGTTACTCCGAAAAGCGGTAGTGACTTTTCAGACAGCAACTGTAATTTCGAATTCGATTTTTGGTAAGAATTGATTTCGAAACATCTACAACATCGTTTGGAAAATTGTTTATATTTTTTCTGTGTTTGTAGCACGGTAATAGGTCGGTTCACATCTCGAGAGAAAGTAAGCGAAGAGAACCCGTACTCAGCAGAGGCTGCTCTTTTGGCTGACCTTATTAACTCGAACCAAGCTGGAGCCAAGTTGGTCTTGCAACACATAGTTGTCAAAATATTTTTGGAGTTGAAATGGACCAAAATGAAGTTTTGGCTTCGTACATCCATCTTTCTTCAGGCAAGTAAAAATTGATGGAACGTCCAAAAATCAACAGTTCAAAACCTCGTTGCTTTCTCCACAGCTTACATTGCATCTTATGTTTACTTGGTTCATCATTCAAGTTTTTCTGATTGATTGTCAATTCGAATTTTCTTCAAACACAACCAGCAGCTTCACAATTGCAACAGAAACCAGAAACGATACTGAGGTGCCAAAAAAGTTCCACACATACCTCTTTGGCTCGTGGGCTCCTATTCGTCACATTTTTGATCCATTGAGCGGTTCAGGTATAATCCATCAAAAATTAACTATTGGACCTCAATGGATACTTTTCTTTTCTAATCACTTAGTACTGCATTTCAGAAACTCGTACATGTG
>JAQGBJ010002244.1:0-17496 GCA_034698345.1 Sphaeridia pumilis
CACCAGGACTGCAAAACTTCCAGAATCATTACATGAGATGTGGTCATACTCACAGCACCACTCAGGCTCCAGAAAGTTGGGAAAGCGTCCAAGGCATATGCAGTGACCCGCAAGAAACCGTAAACAGCCGGTGAAATAACCGCTGTGGCTGTGACTTTGGCTTCAGAAGGCGACCCGAAACAGCATTCCGAACTGGAACACCATTGTTGTCAGAAACGGAAATCCGAACGAAATCAGGACTGCAAAAGTTGTGATTCCGATTGGCATGATGACTAAAATGAATTGTTGGCGCGAAAACGATTTGACCCTGTCGCGATTCGCCAGCGCCGCATTCAGAAGCACCATGCCAACATGAAACGTTTTTCGCTGTAAAAAGAGGAAGATCACCGCTGCAGAGGCACATATGGAAAAGGCAAAGTGAAGCGGCAAGTGGAGGACTTGGAGCCAAGCTGGGTTCAACAGCGATGATATGAAGAAAGGGACAGATAGATTAAAACTAAAACTTTCCATAATTGCTGTACAGAATAGTCATGCCCGTAACTCGAAGTATGGACGGCAAGTACGATAAAGCCAGTGGCCCGTGCTCACGCTTATGAAGTTCAAGTTTAAAGTAATAATCTGGTAGCTGTTTGCGACAACTTTCTCAACACAATTTTCCAAAATTTATATTGCAAAATACGAGTGATTACAAATCAAAGTGTTGAGGCTTTTAGATTGAGACATATCATAATGTATTCAAGTCCTGGATAGCAACTGGAAGGAAACTAAAGCTGTCTAAAAAGGTCATAAGATTGATTTCATAGTCTTAAGCGTGACTCGTTCTTTTGTTTATACATTTATGGTGACTGGCATCAGCAAAAAGCAACTTGCACCTACCAACTAAATTTCGCAAGCCTGCAAGTTCTTTTGAATATCTGTTCAAATTGAATCGCATTCAACACCATTTCTATATTAGTAAACTAGATACTATAACTAAACTGTAGCTACATACTGTAATAGTTGACGGTCCAAATAAGAGGAAAGAAAAAGAATAAATGTTAAACTAGCTGAACTGTAGCTATTCATTGCTTCAATTTTAGAGGTTGGTTGAAAACCGGTATACGATCGGATCTGCCATTGTAAACTTGCAAGGGATGTGTGTGAAGAATTTCAAAATTCTTACTTGTTAGTTCCAGACGAGTCCATGCTCTTTCATCACTCCGTTGAAAAGTTGACGAAGAAGAGCTTTTGGTGCAAGGTCTTCCGGACACTTATCAGCCTGAAGCAATATTTTCTGAATGAATGCTCTTCGGCTTGTCGAAAAGTGATCTTTCAGATTGACGTCATCATAAACTTGAAGGACCATGGCTATCTTTTCGTTGTCGTCATGCCCGTAATTGTCCTGTGCAAGATGAATAAATTTAGTTCTCGTTTAGTTTTTAGTGATAGTAGTCTGAAAACAACGTAACAAAACTTACCTTCAAAACTTGACGCTGTTTTTCATTTGCTAGATCCCAAGCTTTTCCTGAGCACCATGTGGGTGTCCCGTTGACAATGTCGACGTAAAGCAGCTTCCCGGTAGGCACTTTGGGGTACACGTCGTTGTAGTCATTAGTGTTGCAAAGGTAGCTGTTCACATTTTTCATCATCGAGCGCCAAAAGTCCAGACTTCCGGGGTTCAGTTTGTGTCCGCTCTGCATTTAAGGTGAAGCAGCGATTATTACTCGATTCAATAGCAAACTGATTTTTACTCGTGTTTACCATTATCACGGCAGCTTCAAGAGGAAGGTCGTGCACAGGAGATGACCTGAAAAAGTTATGATGGTTTCTGAACGACAAGCTCCACCTGTTGAATAGAAGGCTCTAGTTATTTCCTTGATCAAGTTGAAGTAATTCTGCCACAACATAAGCTCACATTTTTTCCTGGTTATGACTTCCCCAAGATTCCAAAGTCTGCCCTGCAGTGCCAAGCGTGCAATAATACCTGCGAATATCAAGAGAAACAATCGGATTAGTGCCAGTACTGACATGTTGATAATATCTATAAATTGCTTACGTCCAGCGCCGCAAAAGTTCATTTACGAATGGTTCATGTTGAAACTTCAGCGCCAAGCTTTCGTAAACAACGTTGAATGCCAAAGTTATCAGCATGGTAGCCGTTTCCTGTCCAACTTTCAGGTAATAAGTTGGCTTGAAGCGACGCAAAACTGCCTTGTCCATTATGTCGTCTAGTGGCCAGTAGATGGTGAACATCTGTGAAACATTATAACTGAAATATTTAATCTGCTCACATTGTATAACGAAATATATATTACATATAAATACTTACTGCTGCTTGATTCCATGCATAAAAGTAGGCAAGCTCCATCTGCTCCTTTGTCGGATTCTTGCAATAATGCTTGTACAAACTCAAGAAAAGCATGTTGCTGCAATCAGGACATATCCATCATTAAAAGAAACCCGTGAGAAAAATACATGAACCAACACAAACAAAACTCACCCCGAGCCACCGTCTAATTGGAACGAATATTCCAAGAGTTCAGTTAGCGGTTGATGGAGATCTTGAGCAGCCTTCAGCGACTCGCTCTCGAAAAGTTGTTGGAGATATTTTACGCGGTAATTCTTGAAGTCTTGGTACTCCTCGGTGGTTAAAAGGCCAAGTAAGTCAGGCTTCATCATTTTTACAGCCTTTTCCTTTTGTTCTATGGACAAAACATTATTTTGTGTCACAATAAAAAATGATTTAACACCAGGTTTGAATACATACCTTCTGTAACTTCAACGTTTCGGAGTCGGTTATATTTCACGTCCGCGGCAGTTACCTTTGACGCCATTTCGCTGTTTACGTTTCTCAAACTTGTCGGAGACCAAATAGCTTCAAAGAAGCAATCTCGGCAGTATTACCTGGTTCGAAGCCGTTTTTGGAGTGCCATTTTGGCTATTACCGTGCCCCTTTTATATACGAAAAATCTATACGTATAACAATAATACAGCTTCGCTGTAGCTTGAAATACGTATCAACTATTTAAAGCTTCCGCTCGATTACGCATACTTGATTGAAGAGTTGAGGGACCATTTGACCACGACATGACATAGCGTCCATTTTGATGTAGACATTTATGCGTTAACGAAATAACAGCGGCGTATATACCGATTGATACGTTTTCTTCATTTGTATGTGAATAGTACCTTTTTGAATGTGAACCCCCTGTATCATTCTTCTACCCCTATTCTGAAATTATGCCAAGCGTTTTGCAATATCGTTGCTCCAAAAACCAACTACTGGCTACTAATAATTGCTAAGTTTCAGCAGTTAACGATTGCGCAATTTATACATATCCAGCTTTATTGATGAGTCAGTCATGATGCACTCCACTCAATTGTATTTTACCCCATTTAATATCCGCTAAAAAATCACGCAGCGCGAAGCGCGATGCTTCCAAATAGATACGCTAACGCTGCATGCAGGTTCTATCCGATTACTCGTACTTATTAGTTTATAAAAGAGGATTGGATGTATCAAAGCGTGCGGTTACTTAAAGATGATATGTTGGTGTGTAAATGTGCAAATACATATATGTGTTATTGTTTACAACTGAACTCCGTACTGTAGGAAATTTTGATTGTGCTACTGTTGAGGTAATTAAAATACAATGTGCCTTATTCTGTTGCACTCGCTGCTCACTTTCTTTTTGTAACTTAGTAACAATGTACAGCCTGTAACCTGAAAAAGTGAGAAAAAGTTAACGGGTTTGGGTACACGAGCAATAAATTTGCCAGCTGCATTGAACTCAAGCTTCGCTCCCATCTCACGTCGAAATTTATGACAGCTTTCGCTTTTTAAAGATCTACATTGCAGATGCAACGTCAAGATGACCATTAAAGTTGCAGTTGCATTCAGCGGCGTTGCAGTTGCAGTGATTGTGAATGATAAAGAGATTACGTAAATTTTGATTGTGATGTCTGAAAATTCATCCATTCTTGACAACTCAAACAGCAGGGTTGTTCGAAGATAAAATTACTACCTTTACAATTTCGAAAGCGTGTTTGGATTTTTTGCCTGCATGTAATGCACTCTTGCTTGGGTCATTAAACAATGTTATATTATATGCGATGTGATGAAACTGCAAATTTATTAGCTAAACAAAAACAAAGAATGAAGTCGTTCGATGCATTTCAGGAAGTGCAACTATTCTGTGGGCTAGCTGTGAATACTTGAACCAACCTGCTTTGGTATAAATACAACAATCGTTTTCACCACATTTCAAGTCAGACTTCAGAAAGTTACTGAAACAACTGCAAATCGCTGTTCGTGAAAAGTCCGGTAAAACGCTATAGTTTCAGCATGGCTCATCTTGTCCCAGCAGCCGGAAGAAACGCTGACGGCGTTGTAATTCCTTTGGTTGACGCAGCCCATTTACAGTTGTTGCAGGATGTGTTTAGAGCCATCCAAGACAGAATTCGTTCGTTGCTGCCTGACGGAGTTTCGAACGTTCTCTCCGTTGAAATTTTGAACCTACTGGATTATATTTGCAGTGGTGGTAAACGCATCAGGTAACCTGTGAAAGGTGATGTATTATGGTGCAATCTACGGTACATTACAGCCCTTTTTTACAGACTCCAGATGACGATTGCAGCCTTTCAACACTTTGATCCAAACTCCTCATCTCAAGATTTATTTCTTGCCTGTGTACTGGGCTGGGTCAACGAAATTGTAAGTTAAACGTCTTTGCGTCACAAACGATTTCATTACAAGTTTATTCAAAAAATTATTTGAAAATTTTACCAAACCAGGTACATGGTTTGGCTTGCATGGTCGATGATGTGGTCGATGGTGCGACGCGAAGGCGCGGGAGGACGTGTTGGCATTTACTTCCTGAAGTGGGAAGGAACTTTTGCCTTCATTCTCACAGCATGATACAAGTTTGCGACTTGCTAATTCAAAGCTTCTTTTCGGAAAAGCCATACTACACAAAACTCTTGCAAATCTACAACGAAATGAAATGGGTCACTTTAATGGGCGAGAAGATGGATTCCGAAATTACAGCCAGATTGCCGGTGGAGAAGTAAGTTTTTTTAACATTATGGTTATTTGCTCGACGATGTTCTTTATTTTTATCACGTACTTGTATAACCTTGTTTGGTTTCAGATTTTCAAATGCTCTGTACCGGACCATATGCAATTTCAAAACCAGCCACTACACCTTCTACTTTCCTATCGCGGCGGCGCTAACAATGGTGCGTCAATCGATTTATAAAGTAAAAGTTGCTGGTCCTTACTTTCGCTATGCATTTATGTATTTTACTCTGTTAATTTCAGAGGCCCGAGTATAAGCTCGATTACAATGTTGTGAAGCGAGTTGCCTATGATCTGGGCTACTTTTTCCAAGTTCAGGACGACTTTCTTGACGTTTTTGGCGATCCGCATGTAACTGGAAAAGTTGGCTCGGACATCCAGGAGCGGAAGTGCACGTGGTTAATAGTCAAAGCGGTAGAAAACGCTGATTCAGCCCAAATATTGCTCTTAAAGGTAAGCATATAATCAATCCATATAACTGCTTCCCTGAGCGGACACGAAAAACTGATACTTTTTTAACCAATAGGAAAATTATGGCAGCAGCGAGGATTCAAAAGTCATCGTGGTGAAGCAAGTCTTCGAAGAAGTTGGGATGAGAGTCCACTTCGAGGAAATGAAAACCGCCATTGAGCAAGAATTCAACTGTCTGCTCGCACAAATGCCGCCAACCGCGCCTATTCAGCTGTTTCGAAGAGTTTTCAATGTTCTTGCTAATCGTCAAACTTAACTTTTTTGCTTCATGCACGATCCAGGCGAACTAAAATTTGCTTGCTAACAACGTTTAAAAGTGAAACTTTCATTAATACTAATTGCTGCTACACTTTAACGATAAATCTTGAAGGATGGTTAATTTTGTTTAGAACAACGTATTTGAATCAAAACTTATACCGCATAAGAGCTAGTTGCTACAAATGAACGGTAGATGTACTCACCGAATTCAGCCGTCATTCTTGTGTATGTACGTCAGACGGATACTTTTTTTTCTGAATCGAGATTTGTTCACACACAATGCCTGTACGTTCAGTCATTCCATTTTTATCCATTGGTATCGTAACATTTATCCCATTGAATAGAAGCTCGGTGAGCCCGGAACTTATCATTCCAGGGTACTTTTGGAACTTGATAAACCCTTTTTCAAAGTTTTTTGAATATGCGACTGGTACTAAAAATGAACTAGGTATTTCAAAATAAACTCCGAAGTAGAAAATATAATGTTAATTTGTTGTAATACTCTTGTGAATAGCAGTTGGCCTTCAAGTCTGGTCGTGACACAATTATTTCCTGAACCAATAAACAGATTGACCAGTGATTTCCACCAGCAGAAAGTAAAAACCTGCGGCTTCAACAGGGAGGCATTTGATTCTCTGCACTTGTTGCCAATTTCATCCATCGCCTGGTAACCACCACCCCCCAAAGAAAAATTAGTGATTCATATTTCTGCTTCTCCATATGGAATCAGACGTGAAAATGAGGGCAGTTTCAGATTAAGATCAAAACTGATCTTCTTTTTCAAACCGATAAGATACAACGTCGAGGGCGTTTGCCTGCAATGAAAAAAGAATTGATCGATTTTGCCGTTAGTTGATCCTTCGTTCCTAGACACGTACTCTTTGTCGCTTCCAAACTTTCAAAGACAAAAGCAGCAAGGGCCCTGCCAGATGCCAAATACATCGCTGAAACAAGTCTCTTTCACCCTTCCCTTAACGACCACCAGGAGGAAAGCTAAAATGAACAAATTGGGTTATCAAAACATTTTCCCTCATGACCCACACAAAACTCGACAACTTTCTCCACCCATTTACCCTGTCACCCAGGTTACAGTACTACCTATAATTACATTCCCGATCCCATATTCAGCCTTGTACATGTATGTATTCCACCCAACTTTCATCACATTTCCAGAGTGTCATATTCATATTCCCCTTCACCAGCTCCTAAACACTTGAGAATGAAGGGCCGTATGTTTCATAGCAAGCAAAATCCCCGCATTTCCAGCACATCCACACACGATACGTGATTAAATGCAAATTAAATGTAATTAAATGCGTGCAAACCCTCTCAGCATGTGCTTTCACTTGTATGAATTTTGCTAAAAGGTTATTATGGAGAAAGCACCAACTAGTCCAGTTTTATCCTCGAAAAATAGTCGGGACATCGACTTAATCACACATGAACTTATACCGCGACACTGATGTGCAGGTGTTTCAAGTAGTGCTTAATGATGAGATCAAAGAGCAAGTAATTTCGAAAAGGAGGAGCAAATGCACATGGAGAAAGTGGACTTGCATACTCGAAAGCGTTGGGAGGGAGTCCAGAGTTTTCACTTTCACCTCCAAACCAAAAGCCCCAATGCTTTTGAGGGCATATCTTGGAAACAAAGCTATGAGAGTGCGAGGAAACGAGTGGCTTGAAAACTTTGGTGAATGTCCACTATGGGCTTCCATATTTTGACCTGATGCTGAAAATTACATGCTAGTTGCTTGTAATAGAAATACTTGTGTGACAATAACCATGTGTAATCGCGACAGGTAGTAAAGTGATATATATATATATACATTTGTAAATCAGAATTTCCCATATATGTATCCCAACTTGTTGGTTTTACCGCATTGTTGACGTCAATACAGTTGAGTAAGTTCTTAAGTGTAGCGGCTTGAGATTTCAGATTATATCACGCTTGCTTTAAATGGGACGTATGCTGTTTGGATATATTATAAACCGTCGAACCCTGTGTTTGGAAACACAATTGATATCAGAGAAATCACATTTTGCCTTCTTGGTAGTCGCGATTCTTTAAACCGCTGCTCACTACATTTCTACTGCTTGATGCACAACACAATAAGTAAACGTTTTACTCGATATTGTTCTACACATCAATATTTACGTCGGTATATATATCATCCTGAAAGCTTTCAAAATCAAAGTTTTGGATTAATGGCATAATGGTAATGACAAGTAGTTCGCAAGTCAGACAAAAATGAGATCGAAATCTAAAAGTAGACCTGCTCTACTATGGTCCATGACGTATACTCTTTGTCGCTTTCAAACTTTCAAAGACAGGAGCAGCAAGGGCCCAGCCAGATCTCAAATACATCGCTGATGGATCAAGTCGCTTTCACCCTTCCCTTAACCACCACCAGGAGGAAAGCTAAAATGAACGAATTGAGTTATCAAAGCATTTTCCCTCATGATCCACACAAAACTCGACAACTTTCTCCACCCATTTGCCCTGTCACCCAGGTATCATTACTGGCTATAATTACATTCCCGATTCCAGATTCACCCCTTTACATATCTGTGTTCCACCTAACTTTCATCACCATTGCAGAATGTCATATTCCTCTCCATCAGTTTTTAAACACTTTGGGGCACCCAGTTTTTGCACAAGTACCAGTATAACTTTAACTGTTAAATTTTTTCAAGTAAACGGATGAACACTTTGACTTGAGACTTTCGCCGATCGAAAGTTCTAGGGTCATGGATCTAGAGTATTGAGTATCAATGACCTAATTCAATTCGAAAAGGGTCAAAGGTCAACACGTGATCGGTGATACATTTATCAATTGGCTGAGCCACTTTTAGTGAAGGACCGAGTGTCTGTCCGTCCGTCCTCTCGATAACAGCCGGACGAAAGGTCGTAGGGTCATGATTTTTTGACAGAGAACAGACAGTCACCCAAGTCCCAAGGACCTTCGCTATTGAAAATCAAGGGCGTAGGTCAATTCCTTCGAGGTCAGCCAGCCCTCCAAAGTTTGACCTAATGTTTTTCTTATGCCGTGCTGTGGTAATTTTCAACCATCAGCACTGCATCTTCTCAACATGGGTGAGCGCAAGAGATGAGCACGGAGATGAGCGCTACGGAAGAGAGCAGCGAACAACGCTGTACTGCGCAGTTTCGTTGCTCTTCCTCCGGCAACCACAGTGCTGCTTCAACTTCAGAAGTGGGACGTCAGTCTTGCTGAACGCTCCAGTGACACTCCCGGTTTAGCATCTTGATGCTCGAACTCCATAGTTAACCCAAGCGAGCTGCATAATTGTACTCAGTTAAATCTAACGTAGTTACCGCTTGCTGTGAGGCTACATTTATTACGCAGTAAATACTATAAACGCACATAAACTACGGAGTAACGACTTTATAGAAGGTTACGCAAACTACGCAGTTACGAGTTTATACGAAGTTACGCGTATTACGCAGTTACGATACATACGAACTTACGCGTATTACGCAGTTACGATACATACGAACTTACGCGCATTACGCAGTTACGATACATACGAACTTACGCGTACTACGCAGTTACGATTACATACGAATACGAAGTTACGCGTACTACGCAGTTCGTACTTTTCGTTACGTGTTATACGCAGCTAAAAAGCATTACGGAGTTACGTTAACTACACGGTTACTGTAACAGTCGGTTATGCTACCACTTCCGCCACTTTGCTATCACGGTTACCGTTTTATTTGTTATCAACCCTGTGGACAATATTTCAAGTAGTGGCAATCGATGTTTGTACTGCCTTTTAAGTTTTATAGCTCGTTTGTTTATTTTTCTTTCAGTTGATAATCATATTTGCGCTTTACATTTTTTCAGATGTCGACGCTTCAGTAACAGCGGCAGATTGTGGAACAACTCCGTCGGGAAGCAACCATCAAACGAAACAATGTGTTCCAGGCAATTGAAGATATCAAGGTGACCGTAAAAATAATTCATAGTCATTAAATAATAAAAATGTGGAGCTTCGACTGATTGATTTTTTGATGCACAGAAATACATAGCAGATCACGAGCAAGAAGACTTTCTCCTCATCGGTTTCAGCTCCCAAAAGGCCAGCCCATTCCGGGAGATGAGCAGCTGCACTTTAATCCAACAACAGCGAAATGTAGAAATCTTCCAAATGAACCCCGTCCAGTGCCTTGTCATCGAACATGGATTCTTTCGAAGCGGAGAAACTTGTCTGTTTTTCTGACTTTTGTATTGCCTATTTCACACCTGTATGACCCGTATTATTCTCTGACTCTGTTTGCCGCCTTAAAGTAGATTAAGTTCGAAATTATGTAAAATGTCAGGTTGTGTAAGGCTGAATGGGATGCGCATTTCTTTCACCTATTCTCCTTAAGATTATCGTTGAGAAAATGCATTTTTCTAATTCTTCTTCTTTACCTGGTTTTTATGCAGGTCCAGAGTTAATAAAGATTGAATTGTGATTACGATTCCCGATTATTGCCAGACTCTGGGCCGACAAAGTGTACACATGCTAGATGACTCGTTGTTACGATTTCGAATGAGTTGATCTAGAATTTGGGATGTAGGATTCATGAGCAGACGAAATCAAAAATTGGGTGGATGGGTGAAGCATCTGTGACAATATTTCGGACAGAGGAAATTTCGTGGAAGTTGAAATTAATTCTGATCTTCGCGCCAATCTCAAGATTTTGATTTATAGTAACTAATGGATTAATAGTTAATCTTGAACAATGCAAACCTAAGCGACTTCTTAAGGAACCCTCCACTCCAAACCCCTCGAAGACCTCAAAACCTGCGAAATCATCTAGTACGAGCTAAGTTGAACTGTAACCGAGAGAAGTGTAATAAACCGGATACATTTCCTTGCAACAACGGACGAAAAAATGGACAACCTTGTATCACTTCCCATCATGCATCTCAAGCTCCCTCGTTTCAAATACTCATTGTACATTCAAGTTGACACTTTTACGGGCGAGTCCAAATGTGTCGTCTATTGTATCCAATTCAGATGTTGCCCTGCTGTTAAATAGATAGGTCAGACTCATAGAACAGTAAAACGACGTATTGGAGAACATTTGTGAGGGATATCAAGGGCGATTCAAGGCAAACATCATTTTCAAGTTACTTCAAGACTAATGGACATACATTAAAAGACAACGTTGTCAAATTAAAACTGAAATTTTCCTAAATATGCATTACGTCTAAACACCGCCAGCGCCCTCTGTGAAATCATAGGTAAAAAGTGCTTCGGAGGCAGTTTGGACGCTGACAAACTACACACATTTGATTTTTAACGTTCAACTCCCCACAAGAAAAAAATTTTCAGTCAATGTCGTTGCTTTGTTTGGAACCACAGTTAAACTGTGTGATTAGAGTATGAAACCTGGGAATCGCTAACAAACTGATAGACAGACGCATACAACAAAACCTCCCTTGAAGATACCTCAACTGTTTCAAAGTCACAGTTTCGGCGCTTCAACTGCAGGTCGGTGAGTGTCCACAGAGTCCACTCCACTAAACCTGTCCATTCAGCACTATTTCGATCTTTGGCCGAGTTATTCTCGGACTGTGTGAGAGCTACATGGTCATGCAATAGCTCATTTGAAAAAGCAAATCAAGCTCTAAAAAGGACCTTTTTGTTTGTCTAATTTAACCACTGAATTATAGCTGACGGACATCTACCATGTACTTTTTCATTCAAGTGAGTTATCAGGCCGAATTTATTAGGGATTGTCTTCTTTCGTACTTTAAACTATACTCTCACTACCAAAATAGCGTTCAATTATTGTCTGTGTGAGAAAACAAACCACTGCTTTTTACTGCCTTCAGTTGTTCCCACAACATACACTGCAAGGGTGTATTTATAGAAGGAAGTGGTATTTCCCTTTCGAAGATCTCTCGAGTTCTAACATTCTTCTTCTCGAGGCAATTCGTTACAAACCTACTTTCACTACGCATGACTATCTTTTCCGCGTAGTATTAAAACGGTGATGATCGAGGTCTGCCTTGAGACTTATCTCCTCTGAAGCATAAGAGATTTCCGAATTGCTGATGATATCCTGCAATGGCGCTCCCTCAATATCTGGTTCTTTGGAGGGAACAGCAGAGACATCGACTCGTACTTGCATTGTTCGATCCGGATTGGCCTACATCGGATTGTCTTCGTCTACCGGTTTATGGAATAAGAAATCTGCTCACATAAATTGAGTACATGAGAAAACTGCAACATCACATAATTTTACCTTTTGAAATCAATTCTCTCCCGCTTGACAACAAGTCTTTTCGTACCGATCCTCTAAATACTGTTCGACAGGAATTGAATCCCACACGCAACGAAAATTGTGGCCTTGCCAAATAATAAAAGTGCGTCACGCACTTTTATACGTGTGGAAAGAGGGAGAGAGGAGAAGGGAAGAGAAAAAACGAGGGCACAAGTTTGCACCTCGTTACCGTACAGTAGCATAAAGACACAAATTGCCGGAAATATGAAAACGGTCGTTCCATCGACCGTATTAGGAACAATTGCAAACAGTGTCAAATACAATCTATAAAAATATACCGAGAGCCAGAGCTTTTATATCATGTATTATAAGTATGCACTATACTTATTTATATTATGTAGGTACGTGTGGGAAAAGAAACTATGAGATAGTGGTAAGCTGAGAGGACATTGACAAATGAATATGGAGACATATACGGCAACACTTAATTTATGGCTGAAATCGTGCATACGATGTTGAGGAAGAGAGAATCGTCCATAACATGATGGAGAGCTCGTTTGGTTGTAGTGTTGCTGGAAAAGAGGGAGGAACATCCAAGACGTGTCTGGGGGATGGTTCACTCAATTACAGAGAGCGTACATAATAAGCCTTATTGTTGTGTATGGAAGCGATGAAAGTAATGGAGGGAACTTGGTTTGGAGAAGGAGGTAGGACCTTTGAAGTGGTTTGAATGTCAACGTGAGTGACAATTTGGTGTGTTCTAATCTCTGTTGATTCGGACAATTAATTGGAAGGTGAAACGGTTCGGAGAAAGGAGTCGCCAAAGAGGTTAATAAGTGGGGGAAGTATGGATGAGGAGAATGTGCAAGTAAATTCTGGAAGGAAGCGAACTGGAAGCAACCTGAGCTCTACAAATGCGAAAAAGAAACAGGCGGTCCGCAAGCCGATTAAAATGCAACAGGTTGAGCAAGTGCAACCGAGAAGTGGGGAACAAGTAGGCGATTCGGTGAATATGGACGAACCAACGGCGGGGCCTAGTCGCTGAATGTACAGCATTGGAGAACCAGGGTGGAATGATATCGTGATTGAACATTTAGGATCAGGTATGAGAGAATTGCAGTTTCAGGAGGCGGCGGTAGATGGCGTGCGGGTTGTTGGTTTCCTGCAACTAACAGAAGATAAATTAATAAAAAAAACTGACGGCTTTACGTCCTGTTAAAACCCTTAACCAAAGCGTTCTTCAGGACGTGCCACTGTCAGCTCCTCTTACCAGACCCTAGGATCCATTGTATTTAACCTCAACTTAATTGACAGCAGCGACTATCTATGGGATTTCTCCCGCACCCCCTCCAACTGATGGTGTCTGGGGTAAAACCACCCAGTGGGTGGAGAAAACCCCCAGACGTCGTCCCTCGACTATGCCTTGGGCATCGCTTCTTACTCTTGTGCGGCGCCGCCCGTCATAGCGGACAAGCCCCGCAAGTAATCAGCTGATAACCGCAGTAGAACCTGGGACTCCCATCAGAAGATGAGAAGCACTAGACGACTACTAGATAAATTAATATAAACCACTGACTGAAGTGACATTAGTTTTCGGCTTTTACCTACGTTTGTCAGCAGCTTAAGAAAGGTTTTTCCTTCTGATACGAAGCAGGATGATTCGGCCCCGGAAGTCATCGAGTTCCACTTTTGGGCAACCGCCTGAACCTGTAGTTGCATCGTAATAAATTCGCTGGGAGGAAAATTGTCCAATTGGTGCATGGTTATGTTAGCCGCCGAGTCCTCTGTAACAAAGAAGTAATTAAGTATCTAAAAGCCTTACCAAACGGAAAAAAGCAAGGACGTGATCTTACTTAATACGGTCAGCCCTTCTCGAATTGCAACTGAGGTTGCAATCATACAGCGGTCCTGAGGTGACAGTATCGGCAAGGGGCGGATGAATGTTTACCCTGGTTCACCATGAAGAAAGCAGAAACATTAAACATCTAGTTAGTACAATGATCGCTGGAATGGCAAAAACGCTGCAGTAGCTGAAAAAAAATTGTAAACTTGTGAAAATTAAATAGCAAACGCTTTAATGTTTACCTTAAATCTGCGATTGATTTTAGGAATCCGGGTACGTATCTCTTTTCTGCCTAACAGAGAGATCTGTGGATATAGTCCCATTCATGAAGTATTGAAATTAGTTGGTCTCACCCCCGGTGGCAGCTGCCGCGCCATCTGGTTTGACCACCTTGTTCCCCAGCATGTCAACACCTACCCAATCACCGGCAAATCCTGCGCCTGCAAGAAGTTGCTCAGTGAAAGACTTGCCTTGCTTTTCACCAAAGTTATACTACTATATCGTGGGGTGAAAATAAACGCGTAACTTACACATCTCTCAGCTTTTGCTCTGCCGTACACATTTCTGATTAGGTTTTGTGAGCGACCATCCACCCCGTATTTCTCGGAACGTGGCAAGTCATTCATGTCCCTCGGAAAACACAGTGTGTGTATTTTTATGGAAGCTTTGTTGTCAGCTCCTCTGTAGCAGACCTGAACAGAGAAGAAGTAAAATTCCAGGGAGTTATTTTAAGATACTTTAAGAATCCACAAGTATGAAATGAAGTGACCGTCAATTAGCAGCTCGGGGGGTCTTCCTTTTCCAATCTTTCTTTGAAAAGGCCCACACTGAAGCTGTCATCCACATCACCATCATGATTGATCTTCTGTCAACGAATACCGAAATAAGCACGTTTGTTACATCGTTTGTTTTTTGGCATCAGTTGCTCATTTTTTGTCTTGTGTAAGCACTGTTTACCTGCTATAAAAATATACCGGTACCACGTTAGAAAATTGACGATGGAAATAAAACTTTTTGCGTAATGCTCAGTAATGCACCTACCGTATCGCTTCTACTCCAAATGTTCCTTGCTTGAGTGTCTCGTCTAAAGCTTCCCCGTCATAGGATGAGACTTGCTGTTTTTATACTTTTAATTTTGAATGTCTGCGAACAATAAACTGCCATCGGAATTTCGCAAACTTCAAACCTCGTAAACCTACAGTAGCACTCACCTTCATCGCAAATGCCTAGCTCGTCAGACTAACCCTGCCTGGAGCACGTCTTTTCAGTATCTTTCCAATCGTCAATTCTTGGTTTCTCAAGCTCCGCAGATGTTTTTAGGACGCCTAGATTGATTTCCTGAAGGTAACAATACCACCACGACTTCAGAAGCTCTGCAAAACCTGGCTGAATTTCGTCTTGCAGGAAACGTTTGAATGCTCTGAAATTTTGGTAGGCGTCCGTAGAGTTTGCAAACACATCAACCTAATAGTCTTTTCATGTTCATGAAGCAAACAACCACTAAAAGGTTTTTGTAATAAAATGATGGTTTTAACAGATGAAAATTGCATGTCTTTGGTGATGGATTTTTCTGTGAAAAGCGGAATAGATGAAAAGTTCATGGAATTCTTTGTGGAACGCGGAATAGGTGAAAAGTCCATGGACTTTTCTGCGGAAACCGGAATAGGTCAAAAGTCCATGGACTGTCAAAAAATTGTCTGATGGACAACTGTCCTTGGACAGTCCACAGTCCATGGATCTGCACATACCCAATATTATACCAAAAGTTTTGCTCGCCAATTGGTGTTTTATTATAACTTCTGATGAAAAGGATTACTTGTATAATAAACTCGTCGACGACGGGATTATTTAATCCGTCATGAAGGATTACTAGTACTAAATATCCGATGTGAATTTTTGCTAAAACGGATTTTGAGACGGATTAGTTGTTGTTCACAACGGATATCGGATTAATTGAAGGTAGCGAGGGAATACTTGTAGACCGCGACGGATAACTTGATCCGTCGGCGACGGAAAACGGATTTCTCGTACTAACCTTGATGTTGTCAAAGCTGGAGGTGCGGGAACTGGTATCAGCGAATTATGACAACACAGCAAAAACTTGGTTTCCATAGAAAAATTAAGTCGAATTCGCATGAATACATGGTCTTAAAGAGTAGATGATAGTCGACGTGCATGTTATCCTTTGTGCAGTATCAGCCAAATTACCCGTGAATCAACGTGCTTTCGCAGCTGGCACACAAAAGTATCTTCTTAATTATTTGCAGGATTATTCGTGGTACTATTTACCACCCAGTACCCAGGATACATAGAATCTTGATTCACGAAGCAGGAATAATTAAAGCTAGCATAATTTCCTGTCGGTTGTCACTAGTGAACGGGGCGGCGAGGCTATGAACAAGTACTACAAATCGTTTCGAGAATATCACGCAAGGAAGACAAGTAGGGTAGCTAATCTAACTATCGTTTGCTTTTTAACGTTCAATATCCACAAGAAAATTGAGTTTTTCGCTTGTTGTTCGGAATCAAAACAAGATTTGCTTGAAACGACCAAGATTTTGAAATTTGGGGACTTTGGAATACGCGCTGCTGCTGCTGATGTTCGCGCTGTTTCCGTTCAAATTCCTCCGCCATGCGTTTCTGATTTTCCAAGACTTTGAGCTCGAGCTTGGCTTCTTCCTCCTGTTCGGGCTTGAGACTCTCCTCAATTTGGATGGTGAGTTGGGATTTGGGATTTGAAGTAGGTTTGGATTATTCTTCAAAGCGAAGGTGTATCTGCCGTCTAAAAAGAAGCGAAAGCCGTCAAGTATGGAAATGGCTTATTGATTTGCCAGCATATGGAAAAACATCTAAACATTTCGGCAAAAGAATGATACTTGAAGGTACAAATTATATTTTAATTACTTTCAACTTTAAGTTAGGAGAAACTGATTTTTGTATCGGACCATTTCGCGAGTAATACATCAGCTTAATGCGAAGATTAAAACTATCTAGAATACGTTAGGTTTGTAGGAAAGTGGACTGGGTGCTATGTTGTGCTGTCAACCGGACCGGCAACAGTAGCACACAGTCCTCATAGAGACCAGAGACCTCCAATCTTTCCCATACTTGGCAAAATTCTTAAGGACCCTAAGCTTGGAAAAAAACGATCTTCAGAATTCCACTCCGTTCGAGCTCCGCGAGACTTCGAAGATGGAGCTTCCGTCCTCCCCATGTTAACGAACGACAACTATCAACCGTCATTACTGGACCCACAGATTTTAGTTGGGGTTTTCCCATGACAGGTATGTTCAGGGACCCTAGGGGCACTGAAATTTCACTATGAGGTCCATCTAGAAAATCGGCACTTCGTAGGACCTACTAGTGAACTGTTCCGCCTTTCTACACTGCCATCCTTGTAAATCCGCGTTAGCACTGCATATTTGGCTTTTCACGACTTATGCGCCCACGATTGGGTCCATTAGCGTGGATTTGACCTTACTTTGGGTAATGTCCCCCAGCAGTCTTTGAGCTGACGGTAGGCCAGAGAGTCCTTGTTGCTTCCAGAATAAAAAAAAAAAATCTGGGGGTTTAACGTCTACTTTATGACCTTGCGGCCTCATCGCGACGGAGTTTGAGCTCTTTTAT